>PVIU01016769.1:0-44010 GCA_004026605.1 Ondatra zibethicus
AGGGATGGGGGTGGGCCTTGGACTTCCAACAGGGCAGGGCACCATGCCCTCTTTCAAGGAAGAAGGGGGAGGAAGGAGGGGTGGGGGGTAGTGGGAGGGGACCGGGAGAAGGGGAAGAAAGGAAAAAAAATTTTTTTTTATCTTTAATTATGTTCTTGAATGGAAAAAATAAAACAAAACAATGTATGGAAAAAAAATAGTCAGTCATAACTGGGTAGCATCCTGTTTTGAATCCTTAATAAATACTATGCAGCAAATCAAAAAAAAAAAAAAAGAAATAGGAACTTAGTTGCAAAAAGAAACCTTAACTTGCAAGGACTTAACGTGGGACAAACAGGAGCCTATTCTTTAACTACAAACAGAAAGCTTAACCCGCACAGGACAAGCAAGAAGCCATTCTTAATAGTCTTAGCTGCCAACAGAACCCTTATCATGAATCGTGTATTTTTCCTGTTTTGAGCTCACAAGTTCATTCATTAAGAGCACTGGTTGCTCTTCCAGAGGACCAGGGCTTGCCTCCCAGCCGACAGAAGGCTCACAACCATCTGGAACCAGTTACAGGAGATCTGGCACCCTCTTCTGACTTCTGCGGGCACTGGGCATGTGGATGGTTCACATACATGCAGGCAAAAACACATACACATGAAATAAATAAAATACTAAACATTTAAAGGTGGTTAGGAATTACCTGGGTTCCTAGTCTAGCTCACAGAGCAGAGCAGCTGCAGCAACAACCTTTCTAATCCAGTCCCAGGATATGGTCGGACATAGTACATTTTCTTGTTTGTACTGCGAGGATCAGCCCAGACAAGCCAGCCAGTCTCCACTGATGAGCTAGACCCCGAGCAATGTAGATCTCATTGGGATACCAACTCACTTTGGTTGGGGAATTTATATTCTTCGTCATGAATTTCATGGGTTTTTATCTGCTTGTTTGTTTGAAAGAGGGGCCAGTATGTGGAGCAGGCTGGCTTTGAACTAAGATCCTTCTGCCTCTGCCTCTTGAATGCTGATACACAGTAACTGGCATCTTCAGAAATTGTATTGATTGATTTTTCTTTTATGAATTACATTTGATTTATTTGTCTCCTTCAAGACTTATTTTAATGATATATATGGGGGGCAGTGTGTGCACGTAGGTTCCTGCAGAGGCCAGAGGCATCAGACTCCCTGGAGCTGGAATTGTAAGCTATGCTATGGGTGGTGGGAGCCACAAAGCCATCTTCTGCAAGAGCAGTAAGCTCTCTTCCCTGCTGAGTCAGCTCTCTGGCCTCCACAGTTCATTTTGTGCTCATGGGTGTTTACGTGTTTGGGTGTACACGTACTATGGCACTTGTATGTCCATTGGGGGACAATCTATGAGAATTGTTTCTCTGCTTCTACCATGTGGGTCCTGGGGATCAACCCTGATCTTCAGGTTTGGCAACTGGTGGCTCTACCTCCTCAGCCATGTGACTGGCAATATTAATTGGGTTTTTGTTTGTTTGTTTGTTTGGTTGGTTGGTTTTTTTTTTTTTTTGGTCAGGTTCCTTTTTGGTTTTTCAAGATGAGTTTTCTCTGTGTAGCCGTATTTTGAAATCCATTGATTGTTTTTTGACACAGTGTCTTGCTCTGTAGCCCTGTCTAGAATGTAGTTAGTCCCCTTGCCACTGCACCCCGAACACTAGAATTGCAGCAGTGTGACACCACATCAAACTTTCTTCTCCCTGAATTTCTCCGTGTAGCCCTGGTTGTTCTGGTACTCACCATATAGAGCAGGCTGGCCTTGAACTCAGAAATCTGATAGCCTCTGCCACCCGAGTGAATGCAGGAATTAAAGGCATTATGCCACCACTGCTATGTCCCAGGAAACATGCAAATTTTCTCTGTGTTAGTCCAGTTTTACGATATGTGCTGCCAAAGCAAGAACAGAAATGGAAATTCTGTTTTTCTCAATCTAATGACTACTTTTGAGTGTGTCTATTAGAAAACAATAGAATTTACTTTTTGTTAATAATTTAGTTCTCTTTATAATGTAATTTATATTTGTAAATTTTATTATGGTGAATTACAGTTTTAACTGCTGTCTTGACTGAGGTTCTTCCATCTAGAAGCAAAGACACAATCTGTTTGCTTCTGGTAGAGGAAACCTTTCAGGTTTCAGTCTTGGGAGACCTAAACTTCCTGGTGGATTTTGGGAAGTCTCAGGATGCAATTTCCCTGGTGGGCACTAGGTGGCAGAACACGAATGTTCTCCTCCCTCTTGAGTTTTTTCACTCTGGCGTGAAGTTTCATTTCTTCTGGTAATCTGTTTTGTTTTGTTTTTGGAAGCAGGTTTTTCCTTGTGTAACACTGGTGATCCTGTAACTAGCTCTGTAGGCCAGGCTGGACTCGAACTCACAGCGATCTGCCTGCCTATGCTTTCCAAGTGCTAGGATTAAAGGTGTGCATCACCACTGTGCAGTTCTTCTGCTAATCTTTACAACTTTGCCTCTTAGCTGGGCAGTGGTGATGCACACCTTTAATCCCAGTGCAGAGAAACACTGTATTGAAAAACCGTAAACTAACCATCCCCCCTGCATTGTGTCTCATAACCCACTACAACCGCTTTACTAAACCAGCATGATGTCTAACTACAGTCTAAAACAACCTTATACCCACAGGTAAATGTACTTCTTACTGCTCATCCAAGAAAGTTCTGTTTACAGCAAACAAGATCATTGCAGAAAACCATAAGTGGTCATGATGCAGAGATCAACAGAATTAAGCTGCGATGGATACATCTCCATCCCAACTCCTGCACCTAAAGAAGCTCAGAGAATGTTGAACTCCACAAGTGACTCCATTTCCACCCAGAGTCCATTCTGGCTCAATGGTCATTTGAGCTCAAGCTTGCCTGCTCTGCTTGCTCCAGTATCCTTGAGGCTACGAGAAAGTTCTGATTAAGCCCATAGGAAAGAGAATTTTAGAACACATTATCTGTTAAGAATCAGGCTGCTGAATGCCAGCCAAAGGCACATCCAGTTAAAAACTATAAGAAGTGTTGGCTGCTTGCAGAACTCATGAGATAGGTAATGAGGCTCCTGGCTTCGTTCTCTCAAGGACAGTAACTGTGCAGGGAAGTGGTTACCTGATTCTGCTCTTCTTTGATCAGCTTTTGCCTGTAACTAGTATATATGCTGGCTGAGAAATAACTCGAGGCTGTGCAGACTAAGCAGACAGTCCCCCAAATCTATCCTGTGTTTTCTGTCTCAGTTTCTCTCAATCAAACATCTCTTCAGCCTCAGTGCCCCCTTCCAGGCACCCCAGCTGTCTGTTGGAGCAGGCTCGGACAAGTGGTGCCAAGCATGGGGCTGGATACAGAGGCTTTCACGAGGCCATCATGGGTTAAAAGAGTAAGCTCGGAGAAAGTAGAATTGCATCCAGGAGCCGGTGCAGGTGTCCAGATAAAAGTGAGTGTGTGGTGGAAATGAAAGAGGTTAGCTGGGCAGCAGGAAAAAGTAGTAACTTGAGTTTAAGTGTAAACATTATTCTGGGTCAAGAAAGCTGTAAACAACCATTTGTACATTTGCTTAAAAATATTTTGAAAGCCAGAGGCCCAGGTAGGGCATCAACAACTGTGTACATTTTTAGAATTTGTCTGTTTTACTTAATATTTTAAAGGTTAAGGGTACTACGGAAGGACAACAGCAATTGCTCCAGTTTTTGCATGTGTAAAGGATGTGTGCCCCTGATTTCCTGCAGAAGGGAGTATGAAAGTCTGGAGACTTAAAAAGGTGTGTGTGTGTGTGTGTGTGTGTGTGTGTGTGTGAGAGAGAGAGAGAGAGAGAGAGAGAGAGAGAGAGAGAGAGAGAGAGAGAGAGAGAGAATGAGCGCTCTTTGTCTTGGTCTGTGTCTTGACTGTCACTATGTTGCTGTTCTGTCTCATGTGTTCATGTCTCTGAACAGCTTAAGTAGGACCAGAACGTGGTTGTCTTTCACTGTCTGTTTTTGTCTGTTAACCTCCTAGAGGAGATGAGGTGAGCAGCCTCTGCCTCTAGCCCCTTGTATGTTTTTATTGGATCAGTTCCAGACAGGAATGTTTTTTCTAAAAGAGAGGCATGGCAAGGGTCACCTCTGTTGTTCTCTGGCCCACAGCCAGCCAGTGGCTCCTGCAGAGGGTGGGGGTGTGTATGCTCAGTTGGGCAGAGAAGATGCTACAGGGAGACATGCTTATGCAAACAGGGCGGTGGGGAATTAACTGCCTGCAGTTGAAAAAATTGCAAGAGTATGAAACAGAAAATCTGGGATTGTGGCTGGAGAAGTTAACATTTTTTTTTCAGGAATACTGGCAGCCAAGGACACACTCTGTGCCCACCAGTGCTGCTCCCCCTCCCTTCCTAAGCCAAGTTCTTCACTGTGGTGACACCCAAGGTCTCTTCTGCTGGCCAGCATCTTCCAATCTTAACCCTTTTCTGTCCTGATTCTGCTTGAAATAAAAATGTTGACTGATACCAACCTATATACTTTGGGAAGTTTTGATTAAGATAAAGAAAACTACTGCTATTTTCAAAAGTTTCAATTTTGTACAGGATTTTATATGTTAATGCTAATTTAAGTTATTCCTATTATGATACATATGCACATATATACATTATATATATTTATATATATTCTTGTTTGAAATGTATCTATGTAATGTTCTAGACTCTGGGAAGAAATCACAAGAGGAGACATTGATGGAGATTTGCATATCATCTGAGGACAAACAAGAGATTGAAATAAAATAGGAAAAGGAATTTTCTATGGACAATACTGGTGTGGGACAATGGTCTGTATTCGGTCAATTATATTTTAAATAAACATTGATTGGCCAGTAGCCAGGCAGGAAGTATAGGCGGGACAACCAGACAGGAAGTAGAGGTGGGTCAATGAGAACAAGAGAATTCTGGGAAGAAGGAAGTCCTAGTCTGCTGCAGACCTGGCCCAGCCACAGAAGAAGCAAGATGTGACTGCCTTGCTGAAAAAGGTACTGAGCCCTGTGGCTAACACAGATAAGAATAATAGGCTAATATAAGTTGTAAGAGTTTATAAGAAGCCTAAGCTAATGGGCCAATAAGTTTATAACTGATGTAGACCTCTGTGTGATTTCTTTGGGACTTAACGATTGCGGGAACCAGGCAGGACAAAAAAACTTCAACAACACAATAGAGAGTTTAAAGGAAACTATAAAAGGTGTTGGAGATTTTAACCATGTTAATTCTGCTTGATTTTCTTTAATAAGGCTGGTGATTCTTCACTGCAAAATAGTTTTGTTAAAAATGGGACCATGTTTTTTAAAGGTAAAAGGAGGACTAAAGTCCAAAATATAAGTTAATAATTAATCAAGATGTTGCAATCCTCTAGGTTTAAGGGTTCTATATGATTAGTTAAATAAAACTGCATTCTAACTGCTTTATGTCCATAAATATGCTTATAAAATATAAGAATATGTATAAATTCAGGAAAAATGCTTATAAAATATATTATAAGAATATATATGTTTCAAAAATATAAAGGCCTGACGACATCAATACAGTTTGTCAGGCTCTGAAGGTATAAAAGCTTGGACTACATGGCTCTGAGAGGATAACCTGAAAAATAAAGATACCATTTATAAGAAAAATATGGCTTGAAATGTATATAGAAAATATTATAAGATTTATTTCCCTCCTATAATATTTTTATACTAAGATTTCAAAGGTTCAGAGTTTAACATTACCAGAGTTCTGACAACCTAATAGAGCAATAACTGCTTACTCTTCAGGTCACAAGCTCAAATTTCTTTTGATTGTCTTCTGAATATAGGCTTATATGCTATTTAACCCAAATCTATAGTTTTTGCTAGGATTCAAGGAGTTGAGTCTACTCCTGTTGTCTTACAGAAAGCTGTTACCCTGCACTTTCTACAGTATGGATTTCAATGAAGATAGATAATGCTAATATATCTAAAACTTTCATTATTTTATAAAATGGAGATTCATACAAACTTCAGAAAATTGAGAGTCATAAAACTTGGATCCATTTCTAACAAGTCCAAAGGATTATGGTATTTTATTCTTTGTCCTGGTCTTGAGACTACTCCCCTTCCTCAATTACTGAGACTAGGAGTCTACAAGTTTCAAATGAGTTCATAAATTTTGACTTTTGTTCCTAGTTTGTGTCTGCGTTGACAGATTTCCATTTGGCTGACAAACACATCCAAGCAACAATTGCTGACAACAACTCACTCCAAATGACTATGGGTCCTGAACTTGCTGAGAGCTGATATGGACCAATCTAGCCAATGTAAATGCTGTCTTTTCAGCTGGTCAATGAACCAGATGCTTCTAAGCTTCATCATAGACTTTGACTATTCTAGCTGTCCAGGGCCTGAAAACAACATCCTAAGGTTAGCAGGAAGTAATTACAGAAAGAAATACATTGTCCCTAGCACCCCCATACACAGAATGTTAGGTCTAAAGAGAATTTCTTGCCATAAAAAACATGAGATAAAATACTAATTGGTCTCCATTCTCATTTCCAAATTGTTGCCTTAAATAAACAATAAGTCCTGTCTGGGTACCATTAAGCTAATGAAGCTAAAATCCCAGTATCAGTCTCTGGCACAAACCTATCTCAAGGGTTTGAGATGATGCACTATTAAATGGCAGAAAATTGTTGAAAGGGCACATGAGAGTCTTAAGACTCAATTATAAAAAATAAAAAGGGGAGCTATATCGCAGCCACTTTATGTGTATTTTATTTTATTATTTAATTTTTTTTAATAAACAAAGATTTTTAATTGTCTCCTGACATCACTATTCAGGTAACAAATTAGTACATCTTTGGATTGTATTATGGTAAAGTCTGATTTTTTTCATTTTTTTAATTTTTATTTTTTTCCATTCAAAAATTTCCACTTCCTCCCCTAATCCCATTCCCCTCCTGCTCCCCCACTCACCCTCCTCCCTCCCCCTCCAGCTTTAAGATAGGGCAGGGTACCCTGCCCTATGGGAAGTCCAAGGCCCTCCCCCAGAAATCCAGCCTAGGAAGGTGTGCATCCAAATAGACTAGGATCCCAAAAAGCTAGTACATGCAGTAGGAACAAGTCCCAGTGCCATTATCAATGGCTTCTCAGTCAGCCCCCATTGGCAGCCACATTCAGAGAGTCCAGTTTGATCACATGCTCTTTCAGTCCCAGTCCAGCCAGCTGGATTTGGTGAGCTCCCATTAGTTTAGGGACACTGTTTCAGTGGGTGGACCAACCCCACGCGGTCCTGACTTCCTTGCTCATGTTCTCCTTCCTTCTGCTCTTCAGCTGAACCTTGGGAGCTCAGTCAAGTGCTCTGATATGGGTCTCTGTGCTGTGGGAGCTACTTCTGCTCCTTCAGCCAATAGGCTTTAAGATACCAGCCCACTGGGGCATGGTGTCTTTAGTTTTAAAAAAGCAGCAGCAGCTGTGTGCTCGCTCCCTCTTGCTTCCGGTCTCCGGCTGTTAGACTTCATTCCTGATTGCGCAGAGGGCTGTTGTCTGGGATGGTGATCTGTAAGTTTTTTCGCTTTAAATAAATAACCATTTTATTAATAACAATTTCATACTGGTGCGGGATTGTTTTATGACTTACACCTTCATCTGGCACCCAACGTTTGGTTTTAAACCCCCCCGGCTCTGCTGCCTGCCACCAGCTTGGCTTGGCACGGGGCCTCCCTCAGCCGACTCCCCACGTGGATTTAAACTCCATGTCTCCCGTGTCTCCACAGGCCCAGACAGACTCTGCCTGCCTGTTTGCTCTTTTCTGAGAGGTTTTTTAAATCCCTCTTGCAGCACAGCGCTTAAGCAGCACGAGTCAGACCACAAGTGGTTGCCGAACGCTGCAACCCTCCAGGCTTGTCATGTGGAGGCATACGTGGCTTCCGGGTTGCTGTTCTCTACTCCTGGATTCTGGGTTTCTGGTTCCGTGTATGGAACTGATTTAATTACATTTATTTGTTGAGCAACTCATATTTCACAGTTTTTAATAAATACTAAGGCAGACACTGAAACGGGACGCCGTTTCTGTCATCTTTGCATTGGATCTTCGTGACTTGACAACAGTGCCACCTGCTGGATAATAGGTAATATGGCAGTTTTTATTTCCATTGCAACTTTTACTGCTTTCTTTACTAATACAATGGATTATATCATGCGAGGTTTATATGACTATGGGGATACCTTAATTTATTGGTTACTAGGTTTTAGTTTTCTTCTCCATATTCTATCATTAAGGAAGAATATGGCACTCCTAAGAACAATACAATCTTTACGGACTAATAATGAATGGCTAGTTGAAAGGATTAAAATTATTGAAAATCAGAGGTTATCTGAACAACTGGATATTATGATAGGCAAAGTTGACTTCATATCCAAGGGTACTAGGAAGTAACCTGAAAGGGTTTATACCATTGAATTTGACATGTAGAAGTTATCGCAAAGTTTTGATAAGGTAACAGACAGAATGTACCTCCAGGATGGCAATTTACATGATATCCAAGAAAAGTTCAAGGAGGACATGTCATCTTTGAAGGGAAAAGTTAAAACCTTGGAATTACAGGTACAGAATGGGGACCAAAAAATTGATACCTTAGTGAAATCACTAGAAACATATGCGGGTCAGGAGATTCAGGCTTTACGAGAGACAATGATAAAAAGATGTGAAATGATTGAGGAAACTATTAGAGCTGGTGAGCAGAGTAAGAAGGCACAAGGACAGAATACAAAATCACCACCGGCTGTCATAACTGGTTTACCCAGGGTTTTAGTGTCATACCCTGTAATTTACTCTGACAAAGCATCAACTTCTAAAGGCTCAAAGGGAGCCAAAGAAGGTAGATGGACGCCAATAGGAATGAATGATCTAAAAGAAATTAAGCAAGCTGTTGTTAATTATGGCTTGCACTCTGCATTTGTTAAGGAAATGATAAGCAATTGGGCTTCTAATGTCAGAGCTACCTCCCATGATTTTTTTCAGTTAGTGTCCTCAGTATTGGATGATGAACCTTCCTTGATGTTTGGAATTTATTTCAGAGAAGAATCCAAACATATGGAACAGCAAGGAAGAGCAAAAGATTTGGATGTTTCCCAAGATCAAATTCTTGGTGTAGGAGTGTATGCTGATCCACAGGTCCAAGCTCTTTATGATGAAGAAGTATTGTCCCTATGCCACAAGCGGCCTTAAATGCATGGGATAGGATACAAGAGCCAGGGAAAGGGGCGAATCATACACCAGGGTTAGGCAGGGACAGAGAGAACCCTTTACTGACTTTTTGCAGAGATTAATTAAGGCTCTGCAAATAGGAGTAACAGACCCAGAAGCTAGATGAATAATTCTTGAATCTCTGGCTTTTGAAAATGCAAACTTAGAATGTAAAAAGATAATTGGGCCTTTAAGGTCTAGATCAGCACCTATGGATGAATGGATTCAACATACGATGAATGTCGAGACATTTGGCTATAATGATGAATCTTGGGTAGGTGAAGCAATTTTCAGAGCAATGAGGAGACATCAACCAGCCAAATGTTTTAATTGTGGTAAATTAGGACATCTGAAAAGGGACTGCAGAAAAGGGATGTCTAGGAATATCTCCTCTGGGAATGACAAAAATAGGAGACCTCGGCCTTCAGGTATATGTAGGAGGTGTGGTAAAGGCCGACATTGGACCAATGAATGCAGGTCAACAACAGACAGACAAGGCAACCCAATACCATAGGGAAACCCCTTGAGGGGCCTCTCATAGGCCCCCAAGCCAAAAGCGGCCCAGTCATTACCAGTTGCAGTGGAAAACGTGTCTCAACAAGAAAATTGAAAAACCCAATGCCTGCTGTAAAAAGCAATACAGGTCTAAATAATGACCTAAATGTGGAGGATGAGTCAAAAAATACAGTAGGACAGAGTAAACGTATATTTTGGCAGACTTCTATTAATGAACAAAGACCAAAGCTAAGAGTCCATATGAATGGCATCTTTATTGAAGGCTTATTAGACACGGGTGCGGATGTAAGCATAATTACTCCAGAATCTTGGCATCCGAATTGGACCCTTCAAGAGGTAGATGTTCAGTTTCTGGGACTTGGAACCCTATCTCGTGTAAAACAAAGCACGAGATGGGTTGAATGCGTAGGACCTGAAGGGCAAATAGGAAGACTAAGGCCATATATAGCCAATATAGCAATAAATTTATGGGGCCGTGTTTTGCTACAGCAATGGAATACCCAGCTTAACATCCCTGTAGTCCCAGGAACTCATAATTCTGGAAAGGATATAATGAGGTAAAAGTTCACCAGCTATTCAGGCTGTACAAGAACATATAGCAACTAGCAAACATTTAGAGGTACCAACAGCCTTACCTTTAAAATGGTTAACTGAGAAGCCAATATGGATCAAGAAGTGGCCTCTAGCTGAAGATAAATTACAGGCTTTGGAACAGCTGGTACAAGAGCAACTAAAAGCTCACCATATTGAAGAATCAACCAGCCCTTGGAATTCTCCTGTGTTTGTTGTAAAAAAGAAATCTGGTAAATGGAGAATGGTGACAGATCTAAGAGCTATCAACAAGGTAATTCAACCTATGGGTCCTTTACAATCTGGAGTTCCATTGCCTTCTTTATTACCAAAAGGATGGCCTCTTATAGTTATTGATTTGAAAGATTGTTTTTTCACTATACCTTTACAAGAAAAGGATAGAGAAAAATTTGCCTTCACAGTGCCTACTTAAAATAATTCTCAGCCTACTAAGAGATATCAATGGACTATCCTCCCACAGGGGATGCTCAATAGTCTCACATTGTGCCAATATTTTGTAAATCAGCCATTGGAAATAATTTGTAAACAATTTCCTAAGTCTATAATTTACCATTACATGGATGACATTTTGTTGTCTGATTAAAATAAAGATACTTTAGAAAGGATGTTTGAAGAAGTAAAGGAAGTCTTGCCTAAATGGGGATTACAAATTGCTCCTGAAAAGATTCAAAGAGGAGATTCTGTTAATTACTTAGGTTACAGAATAGGTTTACAGAAAATTAGAACACAAAAGGCACAAATTAGAAGAGACCGGCTGCAGCCTCTTAACGACTTTCAAAGATTGTTAGGAGACATTTCCAATCTACGACCATCTGTTGGGATAACACCTGATTTAATAGTTCATTTAAACAAAACCTTAGATGGTGATAAAGATTTGAATAGTCCCAGAGAATTAACATCTGAAGCAGAAAAGGAACTGACAATGGTTGAGGAAAAATTATAGGAGGCACATGTGGATAGGGTAAACCCAAATCTTATATGTATCCTAGTCCTATTGCCTTCCAGAATTTCTCCTACAGGGATTTTAATGCAGAGGGAAGATATTATTTTAGAATGGATATTATACCACATAAACCAAGTAAAAAATTAAAAACTTATGTGGAAAAAGTCTCTGAATTAATTATAAAAGGTAAACTGAGACTTTGTCAACTAGCAGGTATAGACCCAGCAGAAATTATAGTGTCTTTTACTACTGATGAAATAAAAAAGTTATGGGAAGACAATGAACCATGGTAAAGAGCTTGTGCTAATTTTTTGGGAGAAATTAATAGCAACTATCCCAAAGGTGATAGACTTAACCTCATAAAAAGAACTTCTTGGATTCTTCCTTGAATTGTACGTGATGCACCAATAACCCTTACATTTTATACTGATGCAAATAAATCAGGGAAAGCAGGTTACAAATCAGAAGAATTGAGTAAGGTGGAACAAAGCCCTTATAATTCTGTCCAGAAGGCAGAGTTATATGCCATTCTTATGGTGCTAAGGGATTTTAAAGAACCTCTTAATATAGTTACAGATTCACAATATGCAGAAAGATTTATCTTCATATTGAAACAGCTGAATTTATACCAGATGACACAGAATTGACTTCATTGTTTATCCAGGTGCAAGACATAATCAGGAATAGGCTTTGTCCTATGTACATAACACATATCCGATCCCATACGGGTCTGCCTGGTCCTCTAGCACAAGGTAATGCTGAAATTGATCAATTATTGATTGGAAGCATGTTGCAGGCCTCAGAATTTGATAAAAAACATCATGTCAATAGCAAAGGTTTAAAGAAAGCGTTTTCTATTACATGGCAACAAGCTAAGGAGATTATAAAGAGATGCCCTACTTGCTCTTTCTATAATCAAACACCGTTGCCTGCATGAAGTAACCTAAAGGGTACTCAAAGGAATGAAATCTGGCACATGGATGTGTTCCACTTTACGGAATTTGGTAAATTAAAATATGTACACCACACCATAGATACATATTCAGGTTTCCAATGGGCAACTGCCCTGAGCTCAGAAAAGGCTGATTCGGTAATCACACACTTATTGGAAGTTATGGCCATCATGGGTATGCCTGCACAAATAAAGACAGACAATGGTAGAGCATATGTGTCTAAGAAAATGAAACGCTTTTTTTCTTATTATAATATAAAGCACATTACAGGTATACCAAATAATCCTAATGGTCAGGCAGTTATAGAAAGGTCAAATCGTACAATAAAGGATATGCTGGACAAACAGAAAGGGACAGAAA
Organism: Ondatra zibethicus; assembly: GCA_004026605.1. NCBI lineage: Eukaryota > Metazoa > Chordata > Mammalia > Rodentia > Cricetidae > Ondatra > Ondatra zibethicus. The sequence goes on from PVIU01016769.1 coordinate 12,576, forward strand.
ATACCCCCAGAAATAGATTACATAATGCTTTGTTAACCTTGAATTTTCTTAACGCTCATGAGAAAGGAACAACAGCAGCAGAGAGGCATTGGATAATGGAAAAAACTTCTGAATTGAATCAACCAGTGTATTTCAAGGATGTGTTGACCTCACAATGGAAACCAGGACATGTACTATGTTGGGGAAGGGGTTTTGCTCTTGTTTCCACAGGAGATGAAAAATTATGGATGCCATCAAAATTAATAAAGATTCGCTTTGAAGAGCAGAAACCTATTGAAACAGAGAAATGACAGCTCGTCCACACTGGTGATGACCATACAGGTGGTAAGAAAAGCATTTAAGATGGGGGCAGGGTCCTGTTCTTGTCTTTGCAGGAAAATACTCATCTTCAAAAGTTCAAGAAACCCCTGATGTTTGAATGATGACAGGTAGAAAAATAACTATCCAATAAGGATCATCAAGAAAATCAAATATGGTTCATAAGTACAAATGATACAATGTATACATTTATATATATGCATATGTATATATATGTTTATGAATATATAAAGCTGGTTTTAGAGTTGGACAATGGCTCTGTCCTTCTTTAAATCCAAGCATGTTGTTAAAAGAAAAAACCCAGAGTTTCTAGCTCATGTCAAGAGCCGTTTGATGTGGGACAGAAAGAAAAAAGTATTTAGAAAGTATCTTTGCTTTTCTTCATATCTATTCTTATTTTTATCATACCTTTCATTGAATATATATGTCTGTATATGTTTATATATGTAATGCTTAAGTTTTCCACAATAAACAATGAATTTTCCTGCAGTAATCTTTGAAGTTTCCCGGAAGAAGATGGGGCCCCATAACAACAACTCCACCTGGTTGATATGACGTCATGACACTGATAGCGCTCCTACAAGACCTGTTTTGGGTACCAACTGCACAAGATGGTTCCAACTTGGTTCACTGAAATGGTGCACATCTTTTACAACGTTTTGGCCAGACTTCCACAAAATACCAGAGATTATTTGCAATCTTGCCAGACATTAATCTTGAAATGTAACCATCATTTTACTTTCACAGGATCCCCTAGAAAGAACGTCACCCCATGACAGTGGGAAGTAATTCTAGAAGACGAGGTCCCCTCTCCCAGCAAAGTTTGCCCTCAGGCTTAGGGACATCATTTAGGGGTTGATTATAATTGGTATATGGTTGAGGGTTGGGGGAGGAATTTTATAAGCTCAGGGACCTTTTTGGAAAAAAAAAGGAAAATTGGATGATGGGATAATAGATTGGTATTTTGAGTTATTGTTTACAATTACATTGGTATAGATTCTTGTATATTGATACAAACTTAAATTATATTGTATATTGTATGCATTCATGCTTTTACCTCTGTTTAAAACATTTATATATATATATATTTACCATATTGCAGTGTACATTCTGCCTCTGATCAAAATACTTGTACATTGTTTACATTTGGAGGTCATTGTCCTAATTTATTGCACAGTTGTTTATTGTCTTCGTCTTTAAGTTAGATAGGTATTGAGAATTATAGATCAATAGTAATCTATGTTTGTCATACTTATAGTTAGACTAATCAGGTTCTTTAGATACATAGAGATTGTATTCTGTATAGATAGATAATCTTCAACCACTTCAAGGATCTGTGGAACATGGCATTTAAATAACTTAGGGTTTTGTTGACATGAGACATAATTGCTCCTGGCAGCACCGATCTATTCCCGAGAGAATGTTGAGCACCAAAGACGCTCCACTTGGAGCCTGTCTTCTTCTTGGCAAAACTGGCCTTTGGGCAAAGAAATGCCCATGCCTCAACCACTGACAAGATATAGTATCCAGAAATGGACAAACAGAACTGTCAAATCTTGCCAAGACAGGGTAAGACGGTTTTGAAACACTTCTTGCCTTTGAAAATGGTCTGTCAGTTATTCTAGGCCATAGCCAAAGTTGGTCGCATCAACGTTGCAAAATGAGACTTTGGGTGATTGCTCAGGTAGCTAATTGTCTCTGTCATATATGGCTCACTTTGGAAGCTACTTGATTGTACTTCCTGCCTGCTCAAGTAATATTATCTCCCTTCTCAGGCCTTTGATAGGGTTGAAGATTAGATAATCATAGTTATCATCCTCTTAGGATCTAACCAAGCCATCCCCAATACAAGACTTAGACTCCTTAGGATAGAATGTTTATTAAAACAGTTAGCATATGTTCCTTGCTTGATATTGTTTATGCTGATTGTAATTCTAATCTTATACTTGATATCTGTTCCTAATGTATATTGTTTTATATTGGGTTTGGAACTCTCTTACTTAAACAAAAGGGGGAGGTGCTGCAGGAGCTACTTCTGCTCCTTCAGCCAATAGGCTTTAAGATACCAGCCCACTGGGGCATGGTGTCTTTAGTTTTAAAAAAGCAGCAGCAGCTGTGTGCTCGCTCTCTCTTGCTTCCGGTCTCCGGCTGTTAGACTTCATTCCTGATTGCGCAGAGGGCTGTTGTCTGGGACGGTGATCTGTAAGTTTTTTCGCTTTAAATAAATAACCATTTTATTAATTACAATTTCATACTGGTGCGGGATTGTTTTATGACTTATACCTTCATCTCTGTCTCTATTTCCATCCATCGCCAGATGGAGATTCTATGGTGATATTCGAGATAATCATCAGTGTGATTATGTGGTAAGGCCAGTTTGGGCACCCTCTCCTCTGCTGCACAAGGACCTAGCTGGGGACATCTCCATGGACACCTGGGATCCCTTCTAGAGCCAAGTCTCTTGCCAACCCTAAAATGGCTCCCTTAATGTAGATCTCTTCTTCCCGGCTCCTATATCTGCCCTTCCTCCATCTCCACCATCCCACTCCCCCAAGCTCTCCCCAATGCTTCTCTTCTCCCATCTCTCTCCCCCTCTCCCCTCCCCCCAACCCCATCCCCATCTCTACCTCCATCCCCATGCTCCCAACTTTTGCCTGGCGATCTTGTCTGCTTCCAATTTCCAGGAGGATCTATATATGATTTTCTTTGGGTTCACCTTGCTATTAGGCTTCTTTAGGCTTGTGAGCTATAAGCTTAATGTCCTTTGTTTATGGCTAGAGTTCACTAACGAGTGAGTACATACCATATTCATCTTTTTGGATCTGGGTTGTCTTACTCAGGATAGTGTTTTCTATTTCCATCCATTTGCGTGCAAAATTCAAGATGTCAATGTTTTTTACCGCTGAGTAATACTCCAGTGTGTATATATTCCACACTTTCTTTATCCATTCTTTCATTGAGGGGCTTCTAGGTTGTTTCCAGGTTCTGGCTATTACAAATAATGCTGCTATGAACGTAGTTGCACAAATGCTTTTGTAGTATGATTGGGCATCTCTTGGGTATATTCCCAAGAGTGGTATTGCTGGATCCTGAGGTAGGTTGACCCCCAATTTTCTGAGAAACCACCACACTGATTTCCAAAGTGGTTGGACAAGTTTGCATTCGCACCAGCAATGGATGAATGTTCCCGTTACACCACATCCTCTCCAGCATAGGGAATCATTGGTGGTTTTGATTTTAGCCATTCTGACAGGTGTAAGATCGAATCTCAAAATTGTTTTGATTTGCATTTCCCTGATCGCTAAGGAAGTTGAACATGTCCTTAAGTATCTTTTGGCCATTTGAACTTCTGTTGAGAATTCTCTTTTAAGTTCAGTACCCCATTTTTTAATTGGGTTATTTAGAATTTTAATGTCTAGTTTCTTGAGTTTTTTATATATTTTGGAGATCAGACCTTTCTCTGATATGGGGTTGGTGAAGGTCTTCTCCCATTCAGTAGGATGCCTTTTTGTCTTAATGACAGTGTCCTTTGCTTTACAGAAGCTTCTCAGTTTCAGGAGGTCCCATTTATTCATTGTTGCTCTTATTGTCTGTGCTACTGGGGTTATACATAGGAAGTGGTATCCTGTGCCCATGTGTTGCAGACTACTTCCCACTTTCTCTTCTATCAGGTTCAGTGTGGTCAGATTTATATTGAGGTCTTTAATCCATTTGGACTTGAGTTTTGTTCATGGTGATAGATATGGATCCATTTTCATTCTTCTATACGTTGACATCCAGTTATACCAGCACCATTTGTTGAAGATGCTTTCTTTCTTCCATTGTATAATTTTAGCTTCTTTGTTGAAAATCAGGTGTTCATAGTTTTATGGGTTAATATCCGGGTCTTTGATTCAATTCCATTGGTCAATATCTCTGTTTTTTTGCCAATACCAAGCTGTTTTCATTATTGTAGCTCTGTAATAGAGTTTGAAGTCAGGGGTGGTAATGCCTGCTGAAGTTCCTTTATTGTATAGGATTGTTTTGGCTATCCTGGGTTTTTTGTTTTTCCATATAAAGTTGATTATTGTTCCCTAAAGCTCTGTGAGAAATTTGTTGGGATTTTGATGTTTGTAAGGAATCTGCCATGAATAGATTTTGACATAAAGGCATACCCTGGAGGTCTACTGTCAATGGCTGCTGAATGGGTCTCTGGTGTTCCTCACATCTGCACTAGCAGAGGCAGTCACAGGCTGTGACATCAGCAAACAATGTCATGCTTCCAGTTTCTCATTGCAGTTTTTCATCTATGGGGTGATGGTCACATAGTTGTTACTGTAATAACATCATTCATGGAAATTCAAAAGCAAACTTATAGGACTCAAATATAAAGACATATCTAAACAATTATCATTTGTCTTGCTCAATTGCTCTAGCTAGGCTAGAACTTGATCTACTGAGCAGATTGGCCTTGAATTCATAATGATCCTTCTGCTTCTGCCTTCTGGGTGCTGGGATTCAAGGAGTGCACCACCAGGACTTATCCTCACTATGAATTCTTAGTTTTGTTATTTCAAGACAGGGTTTCTCTATAACCAACCTGGCTGTCCTAGAATTCACTTTATAGATCAGCCTGGCCTCAAACTGCCTGCCTCTGCTTCCTGAGTGCTGGTCTCATTTTGTTTGAATATGGGTAACAACCAAGCTTACAAATTGCCCTTACAGCATGATTCCATTTGGGGGAAACACACACCTAAAGACATTCAGAAATAACATTTCTTAAAAGCTATATCGAGCCAGATATGACGGGGCACAACTTGAAACCATGAACTTTGGAGGAAGAAGTATGAGGATCTGAGTTTGAGGCCACCTTGGACACAGAGCTTGTTCCAGGACAGCCAGGTTTACACAGAGAAAACATGCCCCAAATAATATAAGAATAAATAAATAAATAATAAATAATTTTTAAAAGCTATAACCAAAATTAACAGATATTTCCTTTGTCTCTAAGACTGAGATAGGTCTGACCACCCCTCAACACACTTTCCTTTCTTTTGAAGACAGGTTCTCTCTACTTAGCTCATGCTAGTCTTGAACTTTTAAACCTCCTGCCTCTGCATCTCCATTGCTGGAATTACAGGCATGCGCTTCCATTTCCATTATTTTCTTCTTTATGTTTTCTACCTTTTCCGCATTACACATTAAGGTATAAGTGACCAAATAGTAAATATAACAGAATACACATTAGGAAATTGAAAAATGCAATGAGCATTAAATAATAATTATATTAATTAATTAATATATAAATGTAAACCATCTGACCACTACATTTTCTTTTGTTTCTTTTTTTGTTTTATCTTTCTTTCTTCCCCAGCAGAACAGAGTTGATACACTCAGGGGATCAGTGAAGAACTGTTAACAACTTTGCTAGGGAGGCCCTTTCCTGCCCCAGCAAAGCAGTTATATTGGGAAGCCTTTCCCTAGAACAGGACTGTAAGCTGTTATGCTTACTGTGACCTGTGATGTTCTTTGGCTCCTGATTGCCAGAATATTCTTCCATCTGAGCTGTAGCACTTAGTATTCCTTACTGCCCAACTGCCAGGATCCCTTTCCATTTGAGCACAATGCTTAAAGTCTCAAAGTCAAAGAAACAGAAAATAACAGCAAAAAAGAAAAGAGAAACATTCAGCTCCCAGTAGGTGTAAGCATCCAAAAAGGAGCCATTAAAGGTGACACAGAGCACAGTTCTGTACCATTCCTTCCTAGCCACAGCCAGCACCCATACTTTTCTCCTTTCCTCTTGGTCACCTAGAGGCCTGTGCATGTAAGGCACTTTTCAGAGTCCAGATCATTACAGACTTGGGAGAGTGATGGTTGCCAACCCTGCCTCCTGTGCTTACAACCCCAAGCCCCCAGTGGGAGGGGCCTGAAATGTTTTCCAGGTTGGCTCTGTACACAATGCTCAAAGTACCTACCAGACCACTCTTTGCTTACGCCATTGTGTTGGTTGGATTTTGGTTGAGACAGGGTTTCTCTATGTAGTCCTGGTTATCCTGTAACTCACTCTCAGACCAGGCTGGCCTTGAACTCACAGAGATTGACCTACCTCAGCCTCCCAAGTGTTGGGATTAAAAGCATGAACCACCACTGCCTGGCTTGGGTTTTGGTTTTAAGTTAGAATCAAGAGAGGAACACCTGGGAAGATGGAAGCTAGATTGAGAAAATGTGGTGTAGTTTGATAACTGTTTTGTTATATGTAATTTTACTATGTTAAAATGAAAGCCTTTCTTTTTTGTTTAAACAGAAAAAGGGGAAATGGTGTAGGAAGTCCTTCTATATTTCTGTTGCTTTCATTGGTTAAATAAAGAGACTGCCTTGGCCTTTTGATAGGGCAGCCCTTAGGTGGGGGGAGTAGACAGAACGGAATGCTGTGAGAGAGAAGGCAGTGTGGCAGATGCCATGAATCTCTGGCCTGAGATGGATGTAGGTTAGAATCTTCCAAGTAAGCCATAACCCCGTGGTGATACACAGATTACTAGATATGGGTTAAATCAAGAGTGAGAGTTAGCCAAGAAGAGGCTAGATATAACGGGCCAGGCAGTGTTTAAATGAATACAGTTTCTGTGTACTTATTTCGGGAGTTAAGTTAGCCAGGCACTGGGAACACTGCCCGCTCCTCATACAACAGATGTCTGAGATCTACATCCAGAACAGATTCAAGATGCCACCTGAGATGATCAAGCCTCACAGGATACTCCAGCCAGGACTTGATCATAACTCTAAATTTTCTTTAGGTCCCCATAAGATTATCAGCGCCCCCAAACAGCTGGAAGTAGCCTGGAATACTACACCCACATTCCCAAAAAATGGACTATGGATATTTTTCTTTGTTTAAAAAAAAGAGGGGGAAGTGGTGCAGGAGAATTCTCTGTATTCTGTCAATCACGATTTAAATAAATGCTGATTGGCCATTAGCCAGGATGAATAGGTGGGACAACCAGACAGGAAGTAGAGGCAGAGCAAGGAGAATAGGAGAATTCTGGAAAGCAGGAAGCTCTCTCAGGATTCCTGCTCAGACCACCGAAGAAGCAGGATGTGATCTGCCCTGCTGAGAAAGGTACTGAGCCTTGTGGCTAACATAGAAAGGGATAATGCGTTAATATAAGCTACACGATCTAATAAGAAGCCTCAGCTAATGGGCCAATCAGTTTATAACCTAATGCAGACTCTCTGTATGATTTTTTTCTAGGACTAAACAGCTGGGGGACCGGGCAGGACAGAAACCCTGACAAGCCCGGCCCTTCATGTTACAGTTATAGTTTTCATAGTTATAACAAAAGATAAAGTAGATATAAATATTGTAACTCTAATTCTTGCTTGATACCTGTTTTGTTATGTGCAATCTTGCTATCTTAAAGTTAAAACCTTCCTTTATATTTAGACAGAAAAGGGGAAGTGATATATGCTGTGAAAATGTTTAATTGCCATTGGTTATTAAAGAAGCTGCTTTCGGTCAATGTCTTAACAGTAAAACCAGGCTGAAAGAGATATATAGAGAGAATAGGTGGAGTCAGGGAAAAGCCATGTAGCTACTGCCAGAGACAGGCGTGCCAGAATCTTGCTGGTAAGTCACAACAATGTGGTGATAACACAAAATAATGGAAATGGGTTAATTTAAGATAGTAAGAGACAGCCAATAAGAAGCTAGAGCTAATAGGCCAAGCGGTGATTTAATTAATACAGTTCCTGTGTGATTATTTCTAGTAAGGGTGGCCAGGAAACAAACAAGCAGCCTCCCCCCAATAAAAGACTAAACACTTTAAGCAGCCTAAGCCTCTCTATTCTCTCATTTTATATTCCATATAGTGCTGGGATTAAGGCATGACTCCCTAGTACTAGGACTAAACGTGTGAGCCACCACCGCCTTGATTTGTTTCAGCCTTGATCTTATGTAACCATGGTGGTCTTGAACTCACAGAGATCCATCTGTCTCTGTCTCCCAAAACTGGGATTGAAGGTGTGTGCCTCCACTGCCTGACCTCTAGTGACTTAGCTTTGCCCTTCTGATTTTTAGGCAAGCTTTATTTGTTAAAACATAAATAAAATATCACTATATTTCCCCCTTTTGTCTAAAATAAAAATGGAAGAGTATAATCAATATAATAAAAGCTGTATATGATAAGTACAATAACTATATCCAATATACACAGGTAATAAACACATCAACAACAATTGTATTTGACAAATTCAGACAAAATACTCCATATCTATCCTATCTTGGTGAGTTCAAAGTCTTGTCCATAATTTACTTTCTATCATAACTTGCTTTCTGTGTCAGGTAAACAAGGAAAACTATACTATACCTATTTAGTCTTTAACTCCCTCAGAGACCCAAGAAGGAAATAATATTAACTCAGTAAGCAGGAAGTGTGAGCAAGTGACTTCCCAAAACTATGAGTAATGACAGAAACAGTTGGCTGCCTAGACAGTCACACAAAGTCCTTCGCAATGTTGGGGCATCCATCTTCAGCCTACAGCCCTAATATATGTGACAGACTTTTCTGTGAAGCAGGATAATCTGAAGGGCTATTCCTCCTTGTCTTGACAATGTTTGTCAGTCACTTTCTTTTTTCTTTTCCTTTATTACTTAAAAAAATACCAATCCAAATTCCCACTACCTCCCCTCCTCCCAGTCCCCTCCCTTTCATGCCACAGACCCTCCCCCACCCCCAACCCTAAAGGAGTGCCATGCACCCTGTGCTGTGGAAAGTCCAAGACCCTCCCTACTACGTCTAGGTTTAGCAAGGTTTACATCCAATGAGGATAAGATCACATGAAGCTGGTATATGTCAGTAGAGAAACACCCCAGTGTTACTATCAGTGGCCCCTCAGTCTGCCACCACTGTCAACCCCCTTCAGAATGGCTTGGTTGTTCCCATGCTCATTCACTCCCAGTCCATTTGGAGTTGGTGAGCTACCATTACCTTAAGCAAACTGTCTAAGTGGATGACCCCCTCATGCTCTTGAATTCCGTGCTCATACTCTCACTCCCTCCACTCTTCAACTGGATCTTGGGAGCTCCAGTCCAGTGCTCCAATGTGGGTCATTGCCTCTGTTCCCATTTATTGTTGGACTAAGGTACCATGGTGATATTTAAGATAATCATCAGTCTGACTACAGGGAAAGGTCAATTCAGACACCCTCTTCTCTATGGCTTAGGGTCTCAGCTGGGTCTTGCTTGTCCAATTAGGACAGCATACTCTCAGTAGTTTTGGCAAGGGAATTTTCTTGTCCAGCAGCTTATTTTTTGACAAAGAAAGTAAATTCTATGTGGAGTTTCTTTGATGTCCATTATTTTCTCTGAAGTAAATTGGTAATGCCAGGAAGAGGCAAGTCCCATTGTCATAAAAAGAAGAAACTAGGTTATTAAAGCATCTTAAGTATTATATTCTATAGATCACTCAAGTGTCTGAAGACAACCTGTCTATCTAAAATATATCATTGTTTGACCTTGAAAACAGACCTAATGAGACTACAAGTTTGATTATACTAGGTGATTATTAACCTGCATTTCCTTATTATCCTAAACAGTTGGTGATAATAATTTTAAAGGACTAGAAATTTACATTACATTGTTACATGAGTCATATAGGTACAATACCTTGAACAAGAGTAGAAATGTATGTACAGTATGTTCTAACAAAATTAATGTCCATATACAAAAATTGTGTGATTGTGAATTGTGAATTATTCTCACAAAAGTCCAATCCAATGTAAAACATTTAAAACAAGTAGTTGCTTTTTAAAAGTAGATTTAATAATCTCCTTTTTATCTTATCATATCTATATCCTCCCTTTTTTCTTAACAGAGTAGATTCAATTATCTAAACTTTTATCCTATTATATCTATATGGTATGGGAGAATGGTCTGTATTCTATCAATTATATTTTAAATAAATGCTGATAGGCCAGTAGCCAAGCAGAAAGTATAGGCGGGAAAACCAGAAAGGAAGTAGAGGTGGGTCAATGAGAACAGGAGAATTCTGGGAAGGAGGAAGCCCATTCCTCTGTAGTCCTGTCCAGCCACAGAAGAAGAAAAATGTGACTGCCCCACCAAATAAGGTACTGAGCCGTGTGGCTAACAAAGATGAGAATAATGGGCTAATATAAGTTGTAAGAATTAATAAGAAGCCTGAGATACTAAGCCAATCAGTTTATAACTAATGTAGACCTCTGTATGAATTCTTTGGGACTTCATGACTGTGGGGACCAGGTGGGACAGAAAACATCTATATCACCTTTTATCTTTTCAAAATAACATTCTTGAATCTAATTTCCATTGTTCAGCTTTTTTTCCTGACGTATACCAATAATAACTTGTAAGCAGTCCCCCTAAACAATGATAAATATCCACAAACCATTGAATGACCAAAACCACCAACCCCACCACTTGGGAATGTGGGCATCTTGTCTTAAATTTACATCCTGTAGTCTGGGGGCCAAGGTATCTTTAGGGGATCCTGAACAGAAAAAACTGCATTAATTGTCAAGTTCTGGGAGAGGTAGCTGTATCATTTTTTTTGTCCAGCCTCTGTGTAATTGGAAAGTACAGGGCTTGTCTCAAATCCTGGCTAGAGTAGTCTGCAGGCTGGGTCATCTCAGCTAGCCACCTGAAAATTATTCTGAGAGCTTGTAGTTCAAAGCTGATCATTAGGTGGTGTTTTTCAGCTTAGTGGTGTTAGCATAGTCCTGGATGAATTGTTCTTATGGGACCCCATCCTCCTTATGGAGACTTTAAAGGTTGCTGTTAGCTGTGCTTATGGATCACTGCAGAAAACTGATAGACTCAAATCTGAAATCATGTACAGGAAAGTAGATGAACCTTTCTCTAGAATGAGTTAGTACTCTATGTTACCACAAATATCATCGCAAAAAGTTTAATATGTATCTTATACCTTTAGAAAAGCTACCAAGGGGTCAATATAAAACCAAAGGATTACAAGATTAATAGCAATAAAGTAGTCTTTAAATTTTTGCTTTACTTCTGTCCCATATCAGATGGCTCTTCTGACATGAGACAGAGAATTTGAATTTCACATTCATAAGCATGCTTGGATTTAGAGAAAAACAGAGCCACATTACAACTCCAAAGCCAGCTTTAAAATTTGATTGGACTGGGACTATAAAATGACCATTTGAAATATAAGTCAGTAAAGAACAGCAGAAACAAACATTTGGGATGGTTTATGAAATTTTACTCTGTTAAAAAGGTGATATTCCAATAGACCAATTTACTCTTGAGACTTTTTTCAGAATGATTTGCTTCTTTTCTTCAGATGTCTCATTTGTCCAATAGTCTTCAGATTCCTTAGTTGGATACCTTTATTCTCCTGAAAAGAGAGGAACAAAACCCTTGTCCAACCCTAGTTTTTGGGAGATTCTCTCTTTTAGCAACTTATGTCTGATCAAATGAAAAGCATTTGTTAGTTTTATAGGTAAGATCAGACTAAAAGACCACTATGTTAAATGAGCTTTCGTCTCTTCTAATTAAGAGGTGTCTCTTGTTCAAATTGAATATTAATTTTGATGGTGCCCAAAGTTTTTCTTCTGTGGAAACAAAAGCAAATCCCCTTCCCCAACATAATACATGTTCTGGTTTCAATTCTGAGATTAGTACATCTTTAAAGTATATCAGCTGATTTACTTCCATAGCTTTTTCTACTATCCAATGTCTCTCCACAACTGTTGTTAATTTTCAATAGCATTTAGAAGTTTAAAGTTAATAAAATTTTATGCAATCTATTTCTGGGGATATTTATAATCCCTTTCTGTTTATTTAACATATCCTTTAGAGTTCAATTTGATCTTTCTATAACTGCCTGTCCTGTAGGATTGTGTGGTATACCTATAATATGTTTTATATTATAATAAGCAAAAAACTGTTTCACTTTCCTAGAGACATATGCTGGAGCATTGTCTGTCTTTATTTGTGCAAGTGTACTCATGACGGCCATAACTTCTAGCAAATGTATGATTACCGAATCAGCCTTTTCTGAACTCAAGGTAATTGCCCATTGAAAATGGTGTGGTGTACATTGTAGTTTTCCAAACTCTATAGCACAGAACACATCCATCTGTCAGATTTCATTCATTTGAGTGCCCTTTGGGTTGCTTCCTGTGGGTAGTGGTATTTGGTTGTATAAAGAACAAGTAGGACATTTCCTTATAATCTTCTTGACTTGTTGCCATGTAATGAAAAAGTTCTTTTTAAAGTCTTTGCTACTGATATGGTGTTTTTTTAATGAAATTTTGAGGCCTTCAGCACATTTCCAATCAGTAATTGATTGATTTCTGTATTACCTTGTGATTGAGGGCCTGGTAGACCTGTACAGGATCAGATGTGTGTTATGTATATGGGATGATGGCTATTCCTAATTATATTTTGTATTTGTATAATAATGAAGTCAATTCTGTATCATCTATTATCATAATATGCAAAACAGCTCTTTCTGCTATTGTGACTGGGTAACTATGTTGAGAGGTTCTTTAAAACTCCTTAGTACAATAAGAATAGCATATAATTCTGCCTTTTGGACACAATAATAAAGGCTTCTTTCTACTTTACTAAATTTTCTGATTTTTAACATGATTTCTAACCTGGCCCCTTGACTTTCTTTGCCTGCCTCAGACCCTTTGTCTGCTAGAGTGAATGGAGTAAACAACTTGTTTTCCTGTGCCTGCAGCTGCTCTGAGCACAGACCCTCATGAGTGCCTGATGGCAGGGGAGTGGTTCCTGGTGGATTTTACATCTGAAAATCCCAAGAGTCTGGGGCATGGCTATCAGTTAAAGATCCCTATACGAGCTCCTCTGGAGCACAATAAAAGCTGACATTGTTGTTTCAAGGATGACCCGTGTCCCTGTCTGTGTGTATTTGATTAAATCTCCAGCCCCTTTCTAGGCTCACATCCAGTCCTGTAGTACAGGCACTACAATTTATCTGCATCAGTATAGAATGTGGGTGGGGACTCCAATTATTGGTTTCTCCTGTAGAATATGAGAAGGATCAAATTAGTTCTCTTTATAATTTTAATTCTCTTGCTTTTGGGATAGTTGTTAATCTCTCCCAAAATATTAATACAAGCTCTTTTTCAGGGTTCACTTTCTTCCCATAATAAGTTAATTTCATCATTATTAAAAAAGTACTATAATTTCTGCTGGATCTGCATAATTGATGAAGTCTCAATTTTCCTCTTAGAATTAACTCAGATACCTTTTCCACTTAAGGTTTTAATGCTTTAACTTGGCATTTGTTCTAAATGATCCATTCTCTTGGATCCTCCTTCTGCACTAAGATTCCTGTAGGAGATTATTTGGAGGATGATATGACCAAAATGCAGTTAAGATTTAGATCCACACAATCCAATTGTCCCCTGTAATTTCTCTTCAATTGAAGTCAATTCTTTCTCAATTTCTGCTGATATTCCCTAGGACTATTTAAGTCCTTTTCACCACCTAAGGTTTTAAATGAATCACTTGATCAGTTTTTATCCCAATACTGGGCCATAGCTGGGAAATGTCTCCTAGCAATCTTTGGAAGTCATTAAAAGTCTGCAATCAATATCTCCTAATTTTCACCTTTCATTGTCTAATTTTCTGTAAGCCTATTTTACAACCTAAATAATTAATAGAAGCTCCTCTTATATTTTTCAGGAACAACTTGTTATTTTGTTTGTTTGTTTGATTGATTTGTTTGTTTCTTTAATATTCTTTTATTTTTCATTCAAAAAATTTACACTTCCTCCCCTTCTCCCAGTCGCCTCCCACTCCCCGACTAACCCTCCTCCCTCCCCCTGCTTCCTTAAGAGGGGGCAGGGTACCTTGCTCTGTGGGAAGCCCAAGGCCTTCCCCCCTGCATCCCGGCCTAGGAAGGTGTGCATCCATATAGACTAGGTTCCCAAAAAGCCAATACATGCAGAAGACATAGGTCCTGGTATCATTGTTGAAGCCTCCTCAGTGCCCCCATTGGCAGCCACATTCAGAGAGTCCAGTTTGATCATATGCTCATTCAATCCTGGTCCAGCTGGATTTGGGGAGCTCCCATTAGATCAGGCACACTGTCTCGGTTGGACCAGCCTCTCCCAGTTCTGACTTCCTTGCTCATCTTCTCCCACATTTGCTCTTCAACTGGACCTTGGGAGCTCAGTCCATTGCTCTGATGTGAATGTGGGTCTCTGTCTCTATCTCCATCCACCGGACAAAATTTCTATGGTGATGATCAAGATATTCATCAATGTGACTATGGGACAAGGCTAGATCAGGCACTTTCTCTGCTGCCCAAGTACATAGCTGGGGACATCCCAGAGGACACCTGTGATCCCCTCTAGAGCCAAGACTCTTGCCAATCCTAAAATGACTCCCTTGATGTAGATATCTTATTCCCTTCCCCAATATCCACCCCTCCTCTATCTCCACCCTCCCACTCCCCCAAGTTCTCCCCAGTCTATCCCTTCTCCCTTCTCTTTCCCTCTCTCCCTTTTACCCCACCCAACCCCTATACCAATCCCTATCCCCATTCCCGTGCCTCCACCTTTTGCCCGACAATCTTGTTTCCTTCTAGTTTCCTGGAAGAACTACTATATATGTTTTTCTTTGGGATCACCTTGCTATTTGATTTCTCTAGGCTTGTGAGCTATAAGCTTAATATTCTTTGTTTATGGCTAGGGTCCACTAATGAGTGAGTACATACCATAATCATCTTTTTGAGTTTGGGATATCTCACTAAGGATAGTGTTGTCTATTTCCATCCATTTGCATGCAAATTTAAGGATATCATTGTTTTTTACTGCTGAGTAGTATTCTAATGTGTATATATTCCACACTTTCTTTATCCATTCTTCCATTGAAGGGCACCTAGGTTGTTTCCAGGTTCTGGCTATTACAAATAATGCTGCTATGAACATAGTTGCACAAATGCTTTTGTAGTATGATTGGGCATCTCTTGGGTATATTCCCAAGAGTGGTATTGCTGGATCCTGAGGTAGGTTGATTCCCAATTTCCTGAGAAACCAACACACTGATTTCCAAAGTGGTTGCGAAGTTTGTATTCCCACCAGCAATGGATGAGAGTTCCCCTTACTCTACATCCTCTCCAGCATAGGATATCTTTTGTGTTTTTGATTTTAGCCATTCTGACAGGTGTAAGATGGAATCTCAAAGTTGTTTTGATTTGCATTTCCCTGATCACTAAGGAAGTTGAACATGACCTTAAGTATCTTTTGGCCATTTGAATTTCTTATGTTGAGAATTCTCTTTTAAGTTCAGTACCCCATTTTTTAATTGGGTTATTTAGAATTTTAATGTCTAGTTTCTTGAGTTCTTTATGTATTTTGGAGATCAGACCTTTGTCCAATGTGAGGTTAGTGAAGATCTTCTCCCATTCAGTAGGATACCTTTTTGTCTTAATGACTGTTTCCTTTGCTTTACAGAAGCTTCTTAGTTTCAGGAGGTCACATTTATTCATTGTTGCTCCTATTGTCTGTGCCACTGGGATTTTACATAGGAAGTGATCTCCTGTGCCCATGTATTGCAGGCTACTTCCCACTTTCTCTTCAATCAGGTTCAGTGTGGTCGGATTTATGTTGAGGTCTTTTATCCATTTGGATTTGAGTTTTGTGCATGGAGAAAGATAAGGATCTCTTTTCATTCTCCTACAGGTTGACATCCAGGTATGCCAGCACCATTTGTTAAAGATGCTTTCATTCTTCCATTGTTTAATTTTAGCTTCTTTTTCAAATATGGGGTCTTCATAAGTTTGTACATTAATATCCTGGTCTTCAATTCAATTCCAATGGATAGAATCTCTGTTTTTATGCCAATACCAAGCTGTTTTCATTACTGTAGCTCTGTAATAGAGTTTGAAGTCAGGGATGGTAATGCCTCCGGAAGTTCCTTTATTGTGTAGGATTGTTTTGACTATCCTGGACTTTTTGTTTTTCTATGTAAGCTTAGTTATTGTTCTCTCAAGGTCTGTGAAGAATTTTGTTGGGATTTTGGTGGGAATTGCATTGAATCTATAGATTGTTTGGTAGAATTGGCATTTTTACTATATTGATCCTACCAATCCAGGAGCATGGGAGATGCTTCCATTTTCTGGTATCTTCTTCAATTTCTTTCTTCAAGGTCTTAAAGTTCTTGTCAAATAAATCTTTTACTTCCTTGGTTAGTGTTACCCCAAGATACTTTATGCTATTTGTGGCTATCGTGAAAGGTGATGTTTCTCTGATTTCCCTCTCTGTTTCTTTATCCTTTGTGTATAGGAGGGCTACTGATTTTTTTGAGTTGATCTTGTATCCTGCCACATCACTGAAGGTATTTATCTGCTGTAGAAGTTCTTTGGTGGAGTTTTTGGGGTCGCTTATGTACACATCTGCAAAAACCGAAAGTTTGGCTTTTTCCTTTCCAATTCAAATCTCCATGATCTCCTTATTCTGTCTTATAGCTATTGCTAGAATTTCAAGCACTATATTAAAGAGATATGGGGAGAGTTGACAGCCCTGTCTTGTTCCTGATTTTAGTGGCATCGCTTTGAGTTTCTCTCCATTTAATTTGATGTTAGCTGTTGGCTTGCTATATATTGCTTTTATTATATTTAGATATGAACCTTGTATCCCAAATCTCTCCAAGACCTTTATCATAAAGGGGTGTTGAATTTTGTCAAATGCTTTTTCAGCAGATAATGAAATGATCATATGATTTTTTTTCTTTCAGTTTATTTATATGATGGATTATATTGATAGATTTCCATACGCTGAACCAGCCCTGAATCTCTGGGATGAAGCCTGCTTGATCATAATGGATGTTTTTTTTTTCTTTTTTGATGTGTTCTTGGATTCGGTTTGCCAGTATTTTATTGAGAATTTTTGCATTGATGTTCATGAGTGAGATTGGTCTGTAATTCTCTTTCTTTTTTGCTTCTTTGTGTGCTTTTGGTATCAGGGTAACTGTAGCTTCATAAAAAGAGTTTGGCAATGACCCTTCTGTTTCTATTATGTGAAACACCTTAAGGAGTATAGGTATTAGCTCTTCTTGGAAGTTCTGGTAGAATTCTGCATTAAAAACCATCTGGTCCTGAGCTTTTTTGGCTTGGGAGGTTTTTGATGACAGCTTCTATTTCCTCGCGACTTATAGGTCTATTTAAATTGTTCACCTGGTCTTGATTTAATTTCAGTATATGGTATTTATCTAAAAAACCATCCATTTCTTTTACATTCTCCAATTTTGTGGCATACAGGCTTTTGTAGTAAGACCTGATGATTCTCTAAATTTCCTCAGTGTCTGTTGTTATGTCCCCCTTTTCATTTCTGATCTTGTTAATGTAAGTATTCTCTCTCTGCCTTTTGATTAGTTTGGTTAGGGGTTTGTCGATCCTGTTGATTTTCTCAAGGAACCAGCTCTTTGTTTCATTGATTCTTTGGATTGTTTTCTGTGTCTCTATTTTGTTGATTTCAGCCCTCAGTTTGATTATTTCCAGTTTTCTACTTCTCCTAGGTGAGTCTACTTCTTTTTTGTTTATAGCTTTCAGGTGTGCTGTTAAGTCACTAATGTGTGCTTTCTTTGTTTTCTTCATGTGAGCATGAAGTGCTATGAACTTTCCTCTTAGCACTGCTTTCATAGTGTCCCATAGGTTGGGGTATGTTGTGTCTTTATTTTTGTTGAATTCAAGGAAGACTTTAATTTCTTTCTTTATTTCTTCCTTGACCCAAGAGTGGTTCAGTAGTTGACTGTTCAGTTTCCTTAAGTTTGTAGGCTTTCTGGTAGCGGAATTGTTGTTAAATTCTAACGTTACTCCATGGTGATCTGATAAGACACAGGTGGTTACTCCAATTTTTTTGTATCTGTAGATATTTGCTTTGTTACCAAGTATGTGATCAATTTTTGAGAAGGTTCCATGAGATGCTGAGAAGAAGGTATATTCTTTCCTGTTTGGGTGGAATGTTCTATAGATGTCTATTAAGTCCTTTTGAATCATTACATCTGTTAGTTCTCTTATTTCTCTGTTAAGTTTCTGTCTGGTTGACCTGTCCATTGGTGAGAGAGGAGTGTTGAAATCTCATACTAATAGTGTGTGGGGTTTGATGTGTGCTTTGAGTTCTAGTAATGTTTCTTTTACATATGTGTGTGCTTTCATATTAGAGGCATATATATTCAGGATTGAGATTTCATCCTGATGGATTATTCTTGTTAAGAGTATAAAATGTCAATCTCCATCTCTTCTGATTGATTTTAGTTTGAAGTCGATTTTGTTCAATATTAGTATAGCCACACCCGCTTGGTACTTAAGGCCGTTTGATTGAAAAACCTTTTCCCAACCCTTTATTCTGAGATAATGTTTGTCTTTGTGGTTGAGGTGTGTTTCTTTTAAACAACAGAATGTTGGATCCTGTTTTCATATCCATTCTCAACCTGTGCCTTTTTATAGGTGAATTGATTCCATTGATATTAAGTGATATTAATGACCAGAGTTTATTAGCTGTGGTTCTTTTTGGGGGGTTATAGAGTTTGTGTGTTTCCCTTCTTTGAGTTGTGCCAGTGGAGGGCTGTTAGATGTCTGTGTTATTATGGGTGTTGTTTGCTTCCTTTAGTTGTGGTTTACCTTATAGTACTTTCTGTAAGGCTGGGTTTGTGACTATGTATTGCTTAAATTTGTTTTTATCCTGAAATATCCTGTTTTGTCCATCGATGGTGAATGAAAGCTTTGCTGGGTATAGTAGTCTGGGCTTCCATCCATGGTCTCTTAGTGTCTGCGGCACATCTATCCAAGACCTTCTGGCTTTCATGGTTTCCATATATAAGTCAGGTGTAACTCTGATAGGTTTACCTTTATACGTTACTTGGCCTTTTTCCTTTGCAACTCTTAATATTCTTTCTTTACTCTGTACGTTTAGTGTTTTGATTATTATGTGGCGAGGGAATTTTTTTGATCCAGTCTATTCCAGAGGTCCTGAGTTAGATTCCCAGCAACCACATGGTGGCTCACAACCATCTGTAATGAGATCTGACGCCCTCTTCTGGCATGCGGGCATACATAGAGGCAGAATGTTATATACATAATAAATAAATAAATCTAAAAAACAGTTAATGCTTAAAAATGGGGGGTAAAGTCTTTAAAGAGACAGAGTACAGATAGTCATAGATTAAAAAAAAAATAAAGAAAACTGAGCCACGTGAAAATAGAAAATTCACAGAGAGTCTGGATTATGTATTTTATTGTGTTTTCTTTAAATTTTTTGACTGTGAAGGAGCTAAATACAGAGAGATATTTCATTGTGTGGTCTGCTAACCTAAACCAGCATATATGTTCTAAAGTTTCTTGACTTCAAAATTTGGGTCTAAGGATATGATGCTTTGGAAGAGGTTCTTCTTTTGTTTTCACTGAAGATGAGACCCTGTGGATTCTTTCTAGACAAATATGGTATAATAAACCACTCTTTCCCGAAAGGTCACCATGAACAACTTCAGAAAATTGCTTCACTCAACTGTTGACTGAGATAAACCTGGCACACAGGATACACCATGAAAGACCTGATTAACAGCGCCCCCATACAGCAGGAAGAAGTTTGGAGAGAAAAAACTACACCCATATTCCCAAATATTGTTCATAAATGTTCTTTTACATTTAAAGGGGGATATGATATAGATATGAATAATTTTCATTGCTATAAATTTTGATTTATTGATACAAGTTTAAGGTCAATTTTGGTATATGTATTTCTGCTCTTGATTAGGGTATTGTGATTGTGTAGTTCATTTAAAAATGTAATGTATAATTAGGAGATATAGGTTGTTAATGGATAATCATTGATAATTGTCAAGCTATAGTCATGTTAGTTAGATTTACTAGATGTATAAAGATATATTTCAGTTAAATAGGCATTCTTCATATCTTTCAAAGACTACAAAAATGGCACTTAATGTTTTAATAACTTAGGACTTTTCATGACAATGAAACACGTCTGCTCCTGATAGCACCAAGCTACCTCAAGAGGAAGATGAGCATCAGGTGTACGCGGGATTGATAGATATAACAGGGTGATAGGGTATGTGAAGGTTTGAAAGGAACTGGCTACCGAAGGAAGTGTCACTATTAGGAGGTTCTTTTTTGCAGTAGGTGTGACCTTGTGTGTGTCACTGTGGAGGCTGGCTTGGAAGTCTCTTATATGCACAAGCCATGTCCAGTGATTCAGTTTGCTTCCTGTTGCCTCTGCAATGCATAGAACTGTCAGCTATCTCTCCAACATCATGTCTGCCTGCATGACTCCATGTTAACCCTCTCTTTGATGTGTAACTTCTCATCCTGAAGGCCGCTTCTTCACTTGACTGACTGTTTGTTTCCTTTGCTTTACAGAAGCTAAAGTCCCATTTGTCCCATTTGCCTTCTTTCTTGATCACCATGGGTCCTACTCAGAAAGCCCTTCCCCATGCCTGTGTCTTGTGGTGTATGCCCTTCTTTTTCTTCTTGAAGTTTCAGGTTTTACACTGAGACAGACCACTGAGGCATCTGGAGCTGATTTCTGTGTAGAGTGAGAGATAAGAATATCATTTTAGTCTTTGTGTGTGTGTGTGTGTGTGTGTGTGTGTGTGTGTGTGTGTGTGTATTCAGTTTCTTTATGACATTTGTTGAAGACAGTATCTTTTTTTCCAGTGTAACCTTGGCATCTTTAAAAAAAACTCAAATGGCTGTATGTAGGTGGAGGCTGCTCATTTGTTCTTGTCTGCCCAGATCCAATATAATCACATAAAAACTATATTAATTACAATACTGTTTGGCCAATAGCTGAAGAGTACTTCTTGCTAGCTCTTATATGTTAAATTAATTCATGTCTATTATTCTGTGCATTACCATGAGGCTTGTGGTTTACTGGCAAGGTTCCAGGGTACATCTGTTCCCTTTGGCAGCTACGTGGCATCTATCTTACTCTGCCTTCTTTTCTCCTCTCTCTCTGCTTGGAATTCCCGCCTTGCTCTATTCTGCACTGCAATAGGCCCAAATCAGATTCCTTTTTAACCAATGGTAACAAAACATATTTATAGCATTCAGAGGGCAATCCCAAATTACTTCCCCTTGTCTGCCTAAATAAAAAGAGAGATTTTGACTTTAATATAGTAAAATACCTTATACAAAACAGTTACCAAGCAAAAATTATTGCTTCAAGTTTATCTCCATTTAGTATGATCCTGACCCTGTGTTTGTCATATGTGGCCTTTATTGCATTGAGATATATTCTTCCCAGAGCTGTTTTTTGTTTGTTTGTTGAGACAGGATCTCACTATGTAGCTTTCGATGGCCTGGAACTTGCTTTGCAGACTTCCAGGATGGCTTCAACTCAGAGAGAGCCCCCAGAGTGCTAGATTAAAGACATGTACTATCATGTCTGGCTCTCTACAGGGCTTTTGTTTTAAGGAATATTGGCTATTGCTGTGCTGGGCTCGGGTTGAAGCACCAGAGGGAGCTTCTCTGTGGAAGGAGTAGGTATTTCAGGTAGGTCCTGCAATGGTGGGGTTCACGTGCAAGGGTAACATGGGGTACTCTATTTGTGGAGAGAGGACCTTCAAGTAGGTCCTCAGATGGCAGGTAGGGTTTCTAGTGTAGCCCTGACTATCATAGAACTCTGTGTAGTTCAGGCTAGCCTTGAACTCAGAGATCCAACTGCCTCGCTCTCCCAGTTTCTGGGACTATGGGCAAGTCACACAGCTGGGTTTAGGATATTTTCTTTGGGCGTGGGAGGGGGGTCAGGACTGAGTTCCTCTATGTATCCCAGGCTGACCTTGAACTCACTATATAACCCAGGCTGACCTCAAATTCTTAGCAATCCTCCCTTCCCAGTCTCCCCAGTGCTGGTATTACAAGTATATGTCATCATGGTCACTGGATATTTTCTGAAAAGGAGAAGCTAGTAGATATTGAATTGACATAGATTATTTTATATCTGGGTAACACCTAGATTTAGAAATATTTCTGAGCAAGTCTAATCATTCCTAGCATGGGCTTGGGGAGCAGGAGCAGGGGGAAGAACAAAGAGCTAAGCTTTAGATACTGACAGAAGTGGGCTCCCTAACCCATGGCGTGTGAACGAGAAGGAAGTCCATCTAAGGATTGCTGTCTAATTTAGAGGGAATGTTCCAGAGTGGGGTTGCAAGCTTCTGTGGCTGAACGCAAGCTCTGGTGACAGCTTCAGTTTGCTACAGTACAGTACTTAAAGAAGACCACGGTGAACTCATCAAGTCTGAATTTTATTTCACCCAGAGGCAGAGTGATGAAGGGACACTCTTCCATGTTACTTGTATCCCATGATTCTTCTGTTCTGTCCACTTGCGGTCATGCTGGGGCTATTGTGCCAAGTGTGAAGATTCTGCCTCACTCCCAGGCACTCTGCCCCTGCCCCTGTGTGTCTTGCCCTTGTACTCGCAGACGTTTGCAAGCCTCTGTAAGTATAGCAAAACTCTGTTAATTTGATGCTCATGCTCAATATTTGCAAAAAGATCAACTGGTTGACAAGGTGAGAATGCTTCCTGGTGTCACTGGTTCTTTATTTTAAAATGTAGACAATATTGAAATGAAAGAAACACTCAGAGCTCAATGCTTCCAGTAAACACCAACAGCAGCAATGCATGCATTCATAGCATGGTGTGGTTGTCAAAAGCCACATCTTTACTTTCCCTTCCTGCCCTTGACTTTATTCCTGTCTGTAGATATTTTGCTTTTTCTAAATCCAAGGTTTATGGCAACTCTGCAGTACAGGAATCACTTCATACCATTTGCTCAGTGGTGTGGGAATCCCTTTCTGTCTCTTTCACATTTAGGTGATTTTTTCTTTTAAAGATTTATTTATTTAATGTATTGAGTGCTGTTTCTGCATGTAAGACTTTATGTCAAAGGAGGGCACCAGATCTCTTTACCATCAAGAGTCACCATGTGGTTGCTGGTAATTGAACTCAAGACCTCTGGAAGAGCAGCCAGTGAGTACTCTTAACTGCTGAGCCATCTCTCCAGTCCCATTAATCCTTACAGTATTGCCAAACTTTTCATTTTTATATATATTTTGGTTGTTTATTATCGTTACTGTTTTTAGCAAGCTAAATTTTTCTTTGACAATTTCACATATATGCATATATATTCATTTACAAAAAACATATAGATTTATATATGTACACACATATGTTGTTCTTTGATAATTTCATATATATATATAAATATATTTCTGATTATGCTTTTTCTTTGGTTTTTCAAGACAGGGTTTCTCTGTGTAGCTTTTAGAAGCCTGTCCTGGAACTCCCTCTGCAGGAGGCTGGCCTTGAACTCACATAGATCTGCTTGCCTCTGCCTCCCTAGTGCTGGCATTAACGTATGCACCACCACTGCCTGGCAAGTTCTGATTATTCTTATCCCCACTCTCTGTTTTCTCCCTCCTATACCTGTTAGTGCCCCCTCCTCCCAACAGGTCCATTTATCATTATTTACTAAGAAAAAAACTGTTTCTATTTGTGGTGTGGGTCAGGACTAGCAGACACCTCTAATATGAGAGCTTTCTGACTGAGTATCATGAACAGGATTAAATACAATCAGCCATAGGTCGAGAGGCAGAGTAAGCAAACAGCTGACAGGAAGAAAACATAGATTATTAGGAAAAAAATATAGAAAGTAAGAGAAAGTCAGGAGGATGGATAGAGATGGATGCTTCATAAGAAGCAGAGGGGACAGACATTGAGATGACTTATTTGAGACAAGGAGAGGCTTCTGGGACAACAGTGGAAGAGGAAGGTCAGCTGGATGCTTTCTCTCTGAGCTAGCAGGCCGTATAAGTTAAGAAAGAGCATCAGTGAGATCAAAATCAGAAAATTCTCCCATTTGTGTGGTTGGGTCCTTTCTACTAACTGGCTTCCATGGGTGTCCAGGACATTTGTGGGACATTGCTTCTGGAAAGTCAGATATCAGCTTGAATGAAAGGCTATCTGGTTGTACATGGATATCAGGGATCAAATCATCATAGGTCTCCATGGCATACAATAGTGTGGTAGCCACCACACCATCAATTAAATATGAGCTCTGAAGTCAGAAGGGGTAACCGTGACACTGGGCTGAGCTAGGGGAGGGCTAATGGTGGTCCTCCCCTGTGTCTGTGTAGAAGATGTAGAACTGTCTTCAGAGGTGCTTGTAAAAAGGCTCTGTTCTCTCCTTAGTGTGCTTTCCACTGTTTTTGTTATTATTTTTGCATTTACTATGGCCATGGCCATGCTTATGAACACATTGTGCTCTATGTTCATGGTCAAAACTATCTTCCCTTTGGAGTTTAAGAAATTCAATTTAAGCTGATGTTCATGACCAAGGCCATGTTGCTTCTGATGTCCATGGCCAAGGCCATGTGTCTTTGGGGGCCAATGGCCTTGGTCATGCCCATCAGCGGGTCTTCACTCATGTTCTGCATCCTGCTCTTCTTGCACCATAGCAGTAGAGTGTGGACTTACAGTTGTTCCTTCTTTTGTTTCTTGGACTTGGACTGACCGGAAAGGTGAAAAGCCTGGAGGTCTCCTCATCATCTAGAAAGGAAATAATAAGATGAGCATTGTTGCAATCAGGCTATCACTGAGGGAAGCAGAGATTAAGACACTGGTGATGACATTTTGGCTGACAATGGGGTGATTTTTGCCATATTTTAAATAGTATATTAATTTTCTAGAAAAGTGAATTAACAATATTTCTTTCTTTTAATTGTTCTTAAGATTTAAGGACTTTGTGGTACTGGAGACTGAACTCCAGACCTTGTATTGTTGGACTAGTGCTCAACCACTGAGTGCATCCCCAATATTGCCCTCCTATTGTTCTTAATGATACTCCAAAGCTGAGTTTTCCTTCATTTGGAAAAACTGAATGGTTGAACTACATAGTAGTACACTATTTGTTAACTGATTCAATTTCTTTCTTGGTTTTTTTGTTTGTTTGTTTTGTTCTTTTTGAGACAGAGTTTCTCTGTAGTTTTGGAGTCTTTTTTGGCCCTTGTTCTGTAAACCAGACTGGCCTCCAACTCACAGAGATCTGCCTGTCCCTGCTTCCCAAATACTTCGATTAAAGGCATGTGCCACCACAGCCTGGCCTGATATCATTTCTGCTATCGTCATTACTGGTTTTATACTTACAGGCCTGAGCAGTTTCACAGTTTCTCTTTTTTGGCTGAACCACACTGGAGCTTACTCTCAAGCGTAAACGCAAGGCTTTTTACAATGTTCTAGAGACAGTACACAAATGACAAGGACCTGAACTAGAAAGAGAGAGGTAGCAGCTTGCAGGAAAGCATGGTTTCATGAATACGTTCCACCTCCACTTTTACCACCTGTGAGAGGAGACAGGCGAAGCCAATGTTCAAGCCAGGTCTTCTAGCCATGAGGATCAGGATGGAAAGGGTTGGCTCTGATTTGACCTGACTGAATGCTGTACAAACTACCTTCACTTTTCTGCAAAATAAAAATAGCAGCACTGCCTCCCAGGGCCCTAAGGACTGGTAAGAATGTGTGAGACATTTGCTTTGCACAGCCTGGGACAAGGGATATAGTGATGTAATTCACTTTGGAGTCTCATAGCTTTTCAAATCTTTTTCTTTGTTCTGTTTTTGTTGTTGTTGTTGTTGTTAGTGACAGGGTTTCTCTGTGTAACAGCTCTGGCTGTCCTGTTGCTCACTTTGGAGACCAGGCTGGGCTCACATTCAGAGATCCGCCTGTCTCTGCCTCCTGAGTGCTGGGATTAAAGGCATGAGCCACCATGGCCTGGCTGGCATTTCAAATCTTAGTGTCCCATCTTTGACAACTCACAAAGCACTGTCGCATGGGGCATTCTGTAAAGACTTGAAAGGATGATGCAGAGTCACGCCTTACAGACATGAATCATGTGTGTGAGCCCCTTGAAGACCTATTAAAATGTAGGGTACATCAGCATAGAAATGTATAACTTCTTACTATTTTTAAAAAGATACACCCCCAGTTTATTTTCAGTAATGATTCCTTCTGAATACCCAGATATGACTTTTTGGAATCATAGGCAGAATTGACCCCAAGCTGACAACAATTGAGCTCCTACCACTTCTATATGTTGGCACTTGACAGTCGGTTGGACTTTGTTCTCCCAAGGTCTCATGTACACGTCAGCATTGCAGCCGAGACTTTGCTGATGAGGAAAGCAGAAGCCAAGAGGAAAATCATTAGTCATGAGTCCCGTGAACAATGAATTCTAAAATATCACCCAGGCCCCCTGCTACTCACACCAGTGGACTTGACCTCACAATCTGGTCCCAGTTCCATGTTATTCGCCTTTGAACAGTTCGTTTCTCTGGCTATGAACTCAATAAAATACTTCATTCCACCTACCACCTGTAAAGTTAATTAGACAATGTTGACAGAGGTTTCTGTCCCACCCAGTCCCACAGCCATTCAGTCCCAAAGAATTACACAGAGGTCTACATTAATCATAAACTGGTTGGCTTATTAGATCAGGTTTCTTATTACTTAATTCTTACATCTTAACACATAACTCTTATCTGTGTTAGCTACATGGCTTGGTACCTTTCATCAGCGAGGCATTCTCATCTGTTTCCTCTTCGTCTGGGTGCCAAATACAGACTGAGCTTTCCTCTTCCCAGATTCTCCTGTTCTTGTTGCCCTGCCTCTGCTTCCTGCCCAGTCATCCTGCCTATACTTCCTGCCTGCCTGGCTACTGGCCAATCAGCATTTTATTACATAAGTACAAAGGACAAATCTTTACAGGGTAAACCAAGATAAGTTTTTAATAAGGATTAGTGCAACAAATTATACTTTTTTACTCTGATGAGTTAAAAGTCAGAACCTTGACATTTTAATTGTGTACTGATCATTTTAATAGTCATAGTCCCCAAACTACCAATATCTGATACAGACTTTAGGTTTGTATGCATATTTAGGATTTCTTGATATTAGTTGGGTAGCATCCTTTACTATGTACAAAAAAAGCAGGCTGCTGTGTTTACTTTCACTCACATGTATCAATTTTAGGGCTCTAGAGCTGCAAACTGCTTTTACCAGGGACTCAGGACTTAAGCTATAATACAATCTGAGTTGTGGGAGAGCAACCTCAAATATTTTCTTTAAACATTTTTTCTTGTCTTGCTGCCAAATACTGAATCAGTAAATTCTTACCTAGATTAATATTCAATTAGGAAAATATTTAGATTATCTATTGCTTCTCATAATTATTATTGTTGTTGCTATTATTATTATTATTAATTTGGTTTTTCAAGACCAGGTTTCTCTGTGAAACTGTCCTGGCAGTTCTGGAACTCACTTTGTAGACCAGGCTGGCCTCGAACTCACAGAGATCCAACTCCCTCTGCCTCTACTAAGTGCTGGCATTAAAGGCATGCGCTACTACCACTTGGCTGTATTCTTGAATGTACGTCTGTGCAACACACAGGTGCAGTAGTGTCCTCAGAGCTCAGAAGAGGACATCTGGAGTTACAAAGGTTGAAGGCCACTATGCTGGTCATGAGAATTGAACTTCAGTCCTACATAAGAGCAGCCAGTCCTCTAAACCACTGAGCCATCTCAGCAGCCCTGCTGGTTAAGTATTTGGTAACAGGTTTTAATATTTTTATTGAGATATACATTTTCTCTCCTCCCCTCATTTCTTCCTCCCTCCCTTTCTACCCTATCCTGTGATTCCCCACTCTCTTAATTCACTCCGGAGATCTTGTCTTTTTCCCGTTCCTGGGTAGATCCATGTATGTCTCTCTTAGGGTCCTCCTCATTGTCTTTGGTAACAGTTTTAAATCTACACAATCTTTTCTATAAACAGTAGCCCAATTTTGTGATTCAATTATATATTATAGGATTGAACCGTATATGTACATGTTTGGAGTATTGCACAGCTATTGAAAAGAGTGCATCTGTACATATTGACCTGGAAGAACAGTTCTTACTGGAAAAAGGGAGGATTACACATTTATACCACAATACCATTTGGTAAAAAACATATGAAAACTTTTATAGTTCTTTATGCTTTTATGGTTTTATCCTTGTTATACTAGGGATGGGTGCTAGGATCCATCAGGGACCTACTACTGAGTTATATTCTCAACGTTTTAAACTTTTTTTTTATTTGAGACAAAATCTCATTATGTAACTCAGAGTGGTCTGTAGCTAGTGGTTGTAAAAATCATAAACCTCCTTCCTCAACCTTCCAAGTACTAGAAATACAGGTGTGTGTTGCCAACCTGGCTTCCTGGTGCTGACAGCTCAATTTAATTCAGAGCTTGTGGGGGGAGGGAATGCAACACAGCTAGTAGGGGTTCAAGACTGCACCCACACTACCACCCCACTGGTGTTCTCACCAAGGTTTGCAGCACATGAAGTCTGAAGCCACTGTGCCAAATTTTGTTTATCTATCTATCATCAATTTTGTTTTCCTTGTAGAGAATGCTGTATGTCAATATAAATTCCAAATGTACTTGAAAGTCAAAAAATGGAGGTGCATTACTAGGAGAAACAAAGTGGGAGCAAGCCTAAAGTAAAAGGAAAATCTTGAAATTACTAGACAATGATGAAAATCATTTCTAAAAAATCAGAGCAAGGTAGGGCAGTGGTGGCACACAATTTTAACCCCAGCACTTGAGAGGCAGAGGCAGGAGGATGTCTGTGAGCTCGAGACCAGCCTGGTATACAGAGCCAGTTCCAGGACAACCAAAGCTGTTACACAGAGAAACTCTGTCTGAGGAAAACAGGAAATAAACAGGCTTCTAAGAAATAAAAGGAAATAAAATATAATATAATAAGATAAAACAAAACATAACACATTACAATGGGACAAAAATCAGAGTAAGTGACATAGCTCAGCGGGCCATGCTTTAATCCCAGCACTTGGGAAGAGAACCTAGTAGATCTCCGTGAGTTTGCAGCCAGTATGGTCTACACAGTGAGTCCCAGGACAACCTGGACTATATAATAAGATCCTGTCTCAAAAATAAAAGAAATATAAAAGTATTTAGGAATATATCTAGCCAAAGAAGTCTAAGACCTTCACAATGGAATTCTCAAGATATTGGAAAAGGAAATTGCAGAAGGTACTATGCAATAGAAAAATGTCCATATTCGTGGATAGGCATAATTAATATTGTGAAAATGTCTACACTACCAAAGTTAATATACAGAAGTGATACAATACATATAAAAATATCATGTCATATTTCACAGGCTTAGAAAAAATAATAGAAGAATTCATTTGTAACCACAAAAGAGAGAACGGCCAAAGCAATCCTAAGGGGTAAGAACAATGCTGAAGGTATTGTAATACTTGACCTCAAATATGTATAGTATATACCCATAGTGTTAGCGACAGACTAACAGACAGGGAGACCAAGAGCTCAGGAGCCAGCCCCAAGTCTCAACAGAAGAGACTGGATGAGAATAGTCTGCACAGCTAAGGAAACAATCAGCAGAGCACGCAGCCCACAGCATGGGGAGCTCTCCACCAGCTACACATCAGACGAGCTAATATCCAGAATTTACAAAGAACTGCAGACATTCATTGCCAAGGGAATAAAACTGTCACTCGACAAACAGGCTAATGAACCGATAGGCAGCTTTTTAAAAAAGAAACACAAATGACAGATAACTATTCTGAAAAGTGTTCGGTATCCACATGCACTAAGGGAAATACAAGTTACAACTACTTGGAGATAATGCCTCCTCCCACTCAGAATGGCTACCATTCATCCAACAAAAAGCTGGAGAGGATATGGAGAGAAATGAACCCTATTCACTGCTGGTGGGGATGCAAATTAATGCAACCATTAATTTGATGATTAATACATCAAATCAGTTTGACTGTTCCTTAAAAAAAGTGGAACTGCTATATGGCCTATCTATTTCACTCTGTGCATATGTCCAGAGAACTCCACACCCTACCATAGATATTTATACCCCATCTTTATGACTGTTTATTAATTATAGTAAAGAATTGACATCAGTCTAGTTGTCATTGACAGATGAGTGGATAATGAAAATTTAGTACGTATGTATGTATATTAGAGTATTACTCAGAGCAGAAGAAAAAATGAAGTTAAAAAATTTCAGGAAAACGCGACTTATACTGTGTAATAAATATTAACTGGGGTCACATAATCTCAGAAAGAAATATGTCACATGTTTTCAGATGAGAAACATGGCCAATAATATACATAAATCAATGTATATGTGGGTACAGTATAAGATGAGGAAAAGAGAACAAGTAACAAGATATGAACAAAGATCATGTCAGCTTTCTGTAACAGTTGGCTCTAGCTTGATTACTTTTCTTACCTTGTATCTAGGGAAGGCAATGCCAGTCTCTAGAGTAGGAATCAGTCCTTGCACATTACGATTATAGACTGCAAGCACTGTTAGAGGTTTGGGCTTTTTTCATCATTTAACAGATGGTGCCACAAAGGCTGAGATTTTCATAACCACACAGAGTCACCAAGGACAGAGGCTGTTTTATGGATGATCCTCTGATCCCAGATGAAGGTAACCAGCTTTTATGATAGGATGTGGAAGGGGAGCTGAGGCCTAGAGATATAGACATGAGGGCGGCCATGGCAAAGGGAGAGGAGGGAGAACAAGGCCATGTGAGAGTGAGGGGCTCTTAATGACTGACTAGCGATGTGGCTGAGTCCAAGGGGGTTAGCATTTCTTCCCTTCCATGCCCCCATCCCCCTCTGTGTGTGTGTGTGTGTGTGTGTGCGTGCGAGTGTGTTTTAAATCAGATCTTGCTATGTAGTCCAAGCTGACCTAGAACTTGTAGCAATCCTCCTGCTTCAGCTTCTGAGAGCTTGGATTATGGGTGTGCACCACGACACCTGACACTAATGTTCTTGTGAGAGAAGAGCATGCAAAGGCTGAGAGTAAAAGCCTTGCTCTTCCTCCCCAGGACCTTGCTAACTCTACAGTGGTTTCCAGGTTTGTAGAGTAAAAGCCTTGCTCTTCCTCCCCAGGACCTTGCTAACTCTACAGTGGTTTCCAGGTTTGTAGAGTAAAAGCCTTGCTCTTCCTCCCCAGGACCTTGCTAACTCTACAGTGGTTTCCAGG
>PVIU01016770.1:0-44074 GCA_004026605.1 Ondatra zibethicus
ACCATCTTACAAACCACAATCCCAGAGAATTGAGACAACAATACGGACACTAAGAGAGACTTACATAGATATAATCTACGTGGGAAGTAGAAAGTATAAAAAGACAAGATCTCCTGAATAAATTGGGAGCATGGGGACCTTGGGGGAGGGTTGAGGGAGGGAGGGGTGTGGCAGGGAGGGGAGCAGAGAAAAATAAAAACTAAAAAATAAATAAATAAATAAAAAATTAAAAAAGATAGAGTGTAGGTTGGTTTTTTGTTTGTTTTCGTTTTTGCTTTTTAATGGACAAAACCAATACAGTGCCTCAGCTAGAAAACGTTAAGTGAAGACAAAAGGGCAAAAGGTTGCGATTGTGATTAGTATATTGTTATAATTTATTTGCTGTGCAGTGGGTTATTTTGCTTTTTGGGAGGAACATTCTTTTTGATACAGAATCTCAGTAGGTAGCCCAGGATAGCTTTGAACTTTGGTCCTTTTGCCTCAGCATCCCAAGTGCTAGAATTAAAGGCAAGTACAACCATACCTATCTATTTTTAATATTTCCTTGTTTTTTAGTTTGTATTAATTATACAAAATAATGGGTTCATTTTGACATTTTTATACACATATATAATGTACTTTGATCATATTCATCAGCCATCATTGTATCTTGTCCCCACTCCCCTTGCCCTTCCTCAGTAGAAGCACTTGTGCTCTCATGTCTTTTTCAATTTAGATTCTATGTATGAGACAAAATATATTTGTCTCTCTAGGTCTGGTTTATTTCATTTAATATCCATTTCCCTCAAATGACAAGTTTTCATTCTTTTTGTTGTAGTTCTTTTTCTATTTTTCATATACACATGTGGGTTTATGTGTGGATGGATGTGCATGCATGTGGAGGTTTGGGAACCATACTCATTGCTTTTCCACTTGGTTTTTTGAGGCATCAAACCCAGTTTTCACTGATAAGGTTAGTCTTTCAAGCCAGCTTGCCCTGGAGATCCTCATCTCTGACTTCCCAGGATTAGAATTATAGGGATTCAGCTCCAGTCCTCACACTTAAACAAAGAGTGATTTAGCCACTGGGGAATCTCCCCAGCCCTCATTCTTTTTATTGTTGAATAAAACTCCATGGCATGGATGTGCACAATTTCTTTATCCACTCGTCTCTTGGTGGGCATCTGGGCTGGTTCTGTGGACGTGCTGTGAGGAGACTGCTGCAGTGCAGGTGCATGCATAGGTGTCTGTGCTGTGAGGAGACTGCTGCAGTGCAGGTGCATGCACAGGTGTCTGCTGCGCTGGCCTTGTCTCCTCTAGGCATGTATCCAGAGGTGGTAGAACTGGACCATAGGGGAGTGTGTTGTTTTCTTTTTCTTTTCTTTGTCTTTTTTTTTTTTTGAGGCGCCTCCATAGTAGCTGAACTAAATTCTTTTTTTTTTTTTTTTATTTGAAATAGAGGCCTGGTTAGAGCCAAGGTATACTCTGTAGGAAAAGCATGCCTTTGACTCCAGTGAAGTTCCTGGCTTTGTGGTGGTGAAGAAGAATTTGTTTCTGGTTTGAATGTTCATCT
This sequence comes from Ondatra zibethicus, assembly GCA_004026605.1. Classification (NCBI taxonomy): domain Eukaryota; kingdom Metazoa; phylum Chordata; class Mammalia; order Rodentia; family Cricetidae; genus Ondatra; species Ondatra zibethicus. The sequence continues at coordinate 1,553 of PVIU01016770.1, forward strand.
GGGTCAGTAAGAGGACAGACCATTCCCAAGAGCATGTTTTGCTCAGAGGGAAAGAGAAATTGTTCAGTGTCTAATGGTGCAGATCATTAGCTGTGCTAACAACCTACAGGAAAAATCATAACAATGTATCCCCTAACACAAGTCAATGTAGTTACATTTTCCCTAGTGACTTAAAAGCCTAGGGAATTTGTAAAAGATAGTTGTTGGCTGCACATTTGGAAATGCTAAAGCTGCCTGAGCCCTGAGCTCCAGCAAGGCAGGTAGTAATGTTGCCTGAGCTCTGTGAAGTTTTATATTCACCTGAGATCTCCTTGCAAGCATCCTGAAAGAAACCAGGATTCCTGTTCCTTTCTTCATCTTCAGTAATGGGGTCTCCAAGACAACATGTCCCTAACCAAATTTTGACCTTCCTTCCCTCCCAGCAGTGTAATACTTACCTACCTGGTTGTTCAGATCAAAACCTTCTTTCTGTCACCATATCCGTCAGCACATCCTGTTGGTTCTGTTTCTAAAACTTACTGCCATTTAGATCTCAAAGAGTCTATTTCTCTCCATCTCGCCTACCCAGCCTCCAGTCCCCACTCCCATTCCCTCAACCTCAGTAACAGCCCTATGTGGGCTCCCATTTCTCTCCTCTTCCTGCAGACAGCATAGTAGCCACCCCTTTCTTAAAGCAGGTTTAGGAACCTTCTTTTGATGTTAGGACAAAGATCAAAGATTCCAGTATAGCCAAGAATGTTCTGCATATTTTGCCTGGCTTCCCTATAACCATGTCAGTACCCACTGTGGTCCTTATATCTATTGGGCCCAGCTTCACTAGCCCTTCTTCAGTTTCTTCAGCTCCTGCTCCAGAACCTGTATACATGCTGTGTCTTCTGCCCAGGACAACTCTTTGCTCCCCTCACCTGTGGTCTAGTCACCCCTCCTTCCCACAGCTCTATTTTGTCTAGATCAGCTTTCCTGGAAACATGGTAAGTTGCATTTGCCCCCACCCCATGAAGGTTTTAAGAATTGTCTTCAATTTAAACTTCTCCATATATCTGGATATTCCTTAGTATAGAGATTTAATTGTTGTCCACTCCTACGAGAGACTGCGGGTTCCACAAAGGTGACTCTTCATTGTTACAGTGCTCCTGTGTCCTCTGCTAGCTCAGTGGTAGCCACAAAAGGTGCTTCATGAATACTGGTTAAATGCCCAGTGCATAAGATGTTCCTGGTGACAGTCTTTGTTGACAGCAGAGTTCCTGTGAGGTGTGGACTCTTCCTAGGGTAAGAGGTTGAAGTTTTCCACAACACATTCACTGGAGGAAATTGATTTTGATTTCTTCATTTCATTGAGCCAAAACTTAACTTGTTTTTTTTTTTCTCTCTCTCTTTTTGTTTAGTTGAAGCTTGCTTTTACTCTGGACCATGAGACTGGAATGCCTCAAGGATGTCATATCTATGAGTACCGAGACAGCAACAAGTAAGCCACCCACTCAACAGGAAGCATCACCTAAGCATGCTGAGTAGCTGTGGCAGGCTTTCTGGCTCAAACTTTTTGCTACTGTGTGAGAAAATGTCTGACACACACACACAAAATATTTTCCCCATAAAGTCTCTTTTGTCTTTAAATATAAATAGAAAAGAACTTGTATAGGGGCTGGGGCAGTGACTCAAAGTACATACTGTGAAAGCATGAGGACCTGAGTTTGAACTCCTAGAACCTACATAAAGCCAAGTTCAATAACACCATTCTGTAACTTCAGTATCCCTATGGTGGAACTGGAGGAAGGGAGAAGAGTCCTTGACGCTCACCTGCTAGCTAGCCTGGTGTACAGAGAGCCCCTGTGTCAAACAAGGTAGCAGGTGAGAACCAACATTGAAGTTGTCCTCTGACCTCCACATTTGCTTTGTGGTACACACTTATGAACATTTACACACAGAGCACACATCATATATACATATATACATCATGCACACATACATGAAAGTAAAATGTGTGAGAAAAATAGCAATGATTAAGCAGTGTGTTTGAAAGTGAGCTTTCCTTTTCAGGCTCCATCCTCCTACCCACCCACCCCATGCTAATCCCTTGCCTGCTTATCAGATTCAAGTATGACTTTGTCCTTTGTTGTGATTCTGCAGTCAGTGCCCCCATATTTACTGCTTCTGTGGTGATCAAATGGCTTTTATAGTTGCAGGTGTCTGGTGTGCACAGATGGGAAGTGGTGCTAGCCCTGTTAGAAAGTAGGCCCTGCCTTTTCTCTCTTTCAAAGACCCTGACTCCCTGAGTATGTGTTGTTAGTGAGACAGGGACAGTGGTGGTGAGTGATGCAGAAGGAATATGCCTTGATGATGATGGTGTGGTGATGGTGATGATGATGATGGTGATGATGATGATGATGATGATGATGATGATGATGATGATGATGATGATGATGATGATGATGATGATGATGATGATGATGATAGCAGCTCACATTGAACATCTACTCTATGTTAGACTTCTGGGGACTGGCCTGTGCCGTTCCTACGTACCCCTCATAACAACCTGAAGAGTGTTTTTTATCATTATTCACTGCGTAAAATGGGGCCTAGGGAACTCTACCAGATCACTCCCAGTAATTTGCATACACAGTCAGCTTTAACTTTCACACTGGGAAAAGGCTAGGTAGAAGATAGTTGTTACTACTCTGAGAAACCATATTCAATAATGAGTAGTCCCAGCCTGGACCTAAGAACAGTGTATTCTGGTATCATTGTGTACCTATCCAAACTATGTAATCTTACGTAGTTGAAGGAACAGGCACCTGCCAACAGAGCCATCCATTGCCTCCCAGAAGTAATGAGCTTGCCTTCCTCAAAAACTCACTGCTCAGATCTGAGCAGAAGATAGGTTAATGTGACTACATTTGCACTCAGATTGCCTTCCAGGTGTCACTGCTATGTCTTTATCTTTATGCAGATGCTGTAGTTGCTATTGCATAACCCAATTCCCACCAATTATAGGAAATGTCAGCTGGGCATCCTCAGTGCCTCCATTTCCTTCTGGTATGGTGCTAGGTCTAGAAGGCATTTCCAGTGCATCTAAAAACCATTGTATTCAAAATACTATCTTAGTTTCTTACTATGCTCAGGTGAGCAATAAAGTCAATCTGGGATTCTCTGAAGGCATGGACAAGATGGGAGAACTTAGCAGATATCTGGGTGGCTGGGCAAGCTTTCTTTGGGAGTAAGACACGTAAGCCATAAACAGTGTAGCATACCATTGTGCTTCCCTCACCTTGCTCCACACTGCTCTTCATGCCTTGCTCCTGCTGATTGTCAGTAGGTGACAGCCCCAGCATAGAGGCTGTAGCAACAGAAAGTTTTGTTAAACCCAATATTGGCTCAGCTCTCTGCTCTTTGGAAAGGCATTTGCAGAGTTCTTATTTAGTAGGAGAGGAGTACTAGCTATCTTTCCTTCAAGTTCATGTCTTAGAGGTACTATGTTCAACACTGACAACACTTGGGTTGACTTTGAATATGAAAAATTAGCCAAACTCTACATCCTTATCTGACCTTAGCCCCCAGCAGAATATCAGTCAGTCTTAGTGCCCTGCAGAGCTTGTCAGAGGAAACATCTGTGGAGGAAATCATACAGGAGCCATGACCTAGAAAGTATAGCTATCAAATGCTTCAGTACACCTTTCTGTCACTCACTTGTTTGTCTTTAGCCCACCTTGGGGTCTATTCTCAATTCCCTGAGTCTCAGGTTTCTTTGTCTCTTCAGTGGGTGCTCTCCTTGGTGGTCATGCTGACCATGTGTCTCCATCCTTGAATGCAGAATACCCACAGCATCCTTCTTTCCACATCCCAGCAGAATTGTCAACATGGTTGCTTGTTTTCTCAATGCCAGCATCTGGATCTGGATCCAGATGTGTAGCTAGCAGGGCAGTGATCAGGGAAGATGCTGGCAACTGACTATAGTGCTGGTGGCCTCAGTTATGTGTGATACACTCTGATGAAAGCAGACTCTTCCCAGCATGTGAATTGTGAGGTGAGGCATGGAGGAACCCATGAGCCTGACTGACTCCCTACCCTTCCCAGGACTCTACCCTGTTGGTGTTCATTTTTTTTGTTTTTATTATCTAGAATGCCTAAGTCCAAATATGGAATAGCAACAGTTAGGAAATGAAGGTACTCAGAGCCCTGGCCCCTCAGAAGCCCATGTTGTCCCAGCGCTATGGCACCCCTTCCTGCTGTCCACTGTGATCTGCAGAAGAGAACCACCACTAAACATCTTATGTTGTGGGCATCTTATGTTATTTAGGTAATAGCAGAGATAGACAGGATATACTATGGGCCCCTCTGTTAGGATCTCCTGGAACTAAGTAATACATATGTTTGTTCCAACTTGGCCATTTTATGCCCCTTTCACTCCTTTCCATCCACAAAATCAATTTGAGGCCCTTAACTATCAATTTTATCAGGCTTCTCAGGGCTACCTGGAATAAACTGTCTCATCACTGGCATCTTTTCCAAGGTGGCATATTCTGCATTTCAAGAAAACTCCCTCTAATCAATTCTTATGCAACTAGTCTTGTTTCCTGGCCCCTTTATGCACCTCCTTCAAATACTGAAAGCTCTGCTTTGGCATACAGTCTCTTGTCCCTAGGAGACCCCACGTGTCCTCAAAGCACTGTACTGGCATTTAACCCTGGCATGTCTGAGAGGCCTCCACACACCTTCCATTCTCCTATAAATGGACAGACCAAAGAGACTTCTGGCTCTCATACTTGGCCTTCAGCTGCTTGTCATGTTGTTAGACCTGAGCAGAATCACTCTTCCTTTCAGCCACCAGACAGCCTTTCATGCCTGTGCACATGCACCCCACAGAGGTGTCCAGTGATACAAAGCCCTCTTCCTGGGTTATCCCTGATATATTTCTTTGAGTCAGTGGAACAAATGTTTGTCCCACAGACCCTGTCTATGCCCACATACCACTTTGTCCACTGCTTACCAATAGTAAATGAGCTGGTCCCCTGGATCGTTGTTTTTTGGTTTTTTTTTTTTTTAAGACAGTGTCTACTAGATAGTTCAAGCTGACCCTAAACTCATAATCATCCACCCTCAGCCTCCTAAATACTGGTATTTAGGATGTGATCCCAGCCTCTATTGTTCTACCTGTTTCTTGGGATAACTCTAATCCTATATGGATGGGTTCACATCTGCCAGGAAGCAGAGGCCAAGACAGGTTTTAATGTGCCACCTATAAAATAGGAAAAGCAGGCAGGAAACTGGCAAAGCAGTCATACGCCTGTATACAAGTCTGGCCACTGGGAAGAAAGCAGGGAATGGAGGGGCTGGGTAGAGACTCCCAGGCTATACTTACTTTCGTGTCACTTCAGCCAGCCTATTGGAAGCCCCAGGGCCAATGCCATTTGGAGGTGACTTCCCTTCTTTAGGGCCTGTTCTGTGTCTGGGCTCTGCACACATCTGGTAACTGTTGAACATGACTCAAGAAGCGGCAGCAGGAAGAGGGTTTCAGGGCAGAGACAACATCAGAACTGAGCAGCCACTTCTAGGGCCACCATCATTCACGCTTCATGGCAGGGGATCCAAGTGCACCTTTACCTGGGTACCATCCCTGGGGAGCAGAGCAAAGGATTCTGGATCAAGTCCCATGTTTAATTCATCTCTCCCTCTGCTTGGTTCTTCTCCTATTTTTTCCCCCTGAATAAGCAGATGGAATATTTCCCAGTAGCCCCTGACAACTTCAAACCAGCATCAGCACTTCCCAGCACTTTTGAAATGGTACTTTCTGTCTGTGCTTGGAACTGTTACCAGTTCCACAAGCTAACTACAGTGTTACCTAAGAGCCATTTATGGCAGAGGGTGAGTACCTCCAGGCCTCCCGCAAACGCAGATGCTGCCAGGTCAGAATAAAGAATGACTTTCTTGTTCCTTGTGGAGTCCCAGGTTAGGAGAAAGGGGACCTGAAATTAAGAGATAGAAAGGGCTTGTGGAGCTAGAGGCAGCACAGCCAGAAGCGCCAGAAGTGACCTCATAGGGACAGCTGCAGTTGGGATATGTGTGTGGGAGTCAACCACTCACAGTGCAGGTGTGGGCTTCTGTGACCCCTTACAGCAGGTTGAGTTTGGTACCTCTAGGATGCCAACACAACTCCTGTTTCCAAGGTTGAACTCTGGGGTAATGTCTCCCCACTGCCTACCACACAGGGGGAAGCCTTGGCTCTTCCTGCTTTTGCTACCTAGAATGAGATAGCAGCAGCAGCAGCAGCAGCTAGAATACAGCTGGGTGCCAAAACACAATGCTTTGTTGCTTTTGCTTTCCCTAATAGAAGGTAAGAAAGCATGTATGTTCTCAGTTCACAGAAAAGGGACCCGTGATCCAACGGATTCTCTGCCCAAGGTCAAGTTGTATCTAAGAAGCAGAGCTAGCAGACAAGCTTCTCCTAGGGCACTGCCTCCTCCATGAGGTGCACAGCAGGCATGGGCCCAGAGCAGCTAGAGAACTGACGCCAAGTTGCCTGGAGATCTGAGACAGGGAAGTCAGCAAGACTAGGGTAGCCACTCCTGCATCAGGGCTTATAATACCTTCATGTATTGCATGTAGCATCTTCGGGGTTGCAGTCCCACACATGTAATCTGTGCACACATGACCAAGATATTTATCAGTGGGCCTGAGTCAGCATCCTTTTCCCAGATTTACTTGGAAGTAGGAGAGATGAGGCTGAAGGCATGAAGCCCTAAAGTTTTTTACCAGAGGTTTCTCATGTTACCAAGCTGGTACTTGGCCCTTCCCCTACTGTTCCTCTTCTTAGGCCAGAACTGTCCAAAGCAAGGAAACATGAAAGCCAGAAAAATGGGCTGATTGTGCTGGCCACTAACCTGCCACAGACTCATCAGTGCATATACACAAACACAGTGGTCCATGTTCCAGCATGCTGTATGACAGGCATTTTACTGTGTTTTCTTCTGTGGTGCATACTAGAAAATGAATTTGTACAGAAAACTCATTTGTAAATCTGACTTTGCAACCATGTGATGTACATAGAGAAAAGCTGCAGGCGCTAAGCATATAGTTTAAGACAATTGTCTTAGTCACTGGTTTATTGCTAGGAAGAGACACCATGACCAAGGCAACTCTTACAAAGGAAGCATTTACAGGGGACTTGCTTACAGTTTCAGAGGGTTAGTCCATTATCATAATGACAGGAAGCATGATGACAGGTAGGTATGGCACAAGAGCAGTAGCTGAGAGCTTGATCCATAAGCAGTAGGCAGAGAGAAAGAAAGATGCTAGACCTGGTGTGGGCTTTTGAAACTTCAAAGTCCATCCCCAGGGACACACCTGCTCCAACAAGAACACACCTACTCTCACAAGATCACACTTTATCTTTCCAAACAGTTCAGTAACAGGGGACCTAGGATGCAAATATAAGGCACGAGGATCCAGAGTTCGGGGTCTTCCTTGTCTACATAGTGAATTTGAGGCCATCATGAGCTGCATAAACCCTTGTCTCAAAAACAGAGAACTGATTATCTACTCTGCATTAATCTAATCAGTGTTTCAGTTGTTTCTGCCTTGAAGTTATTACAGATAATTCTGTTTATATATGCCTTTGGACGCATGTGCACATATTCTCTTTGAGGGTAGACCTAGGAATAAAACTGCTAATCCTATATCATTGTACCAGCAAGGTGTGAGAGAGCTCAGGCCTTTTCAGATTTCCTGCCTGATTTCTGGTTTTCTCCTTGGTGTGTTTTTCTGCCTATTCAGGATATGAATCCTTTGTTAGTTGTACATATTGAACATATCAGACCAGAGAGCAGGAGCAAAGCCTAATGCCCCTGCAGTTCTTCAGTGGAGGAGTAGAAGTTAACAGTTAGCATCACGTTCTGGGTCTTGGTCTCCAGCCAAGACAAGTGACATTGGTTGTCACTTTGCTCCAAGGCTATGCCTAAGGCAGTGTGATTCTAGAGTCAGTGACCAGGGGTCTCCAGATTTGGGATAACCACAGACAGAATCATCAGTAAACCATTCTGTTTTTTTACTGGAAATGTCTCTTAGGGACTAATTTTATGGCTGATCCTTCAGCCCTTCCATGGTTATATAGACATTCATTCCCTGTTTGATGTCACTGTACTTAAACTCATACTATCTATGACTCCTTAGCCTGTGACAGTCACATAAATCAAAGAAATTAGTAGAAAACCATCAGAAGAGTTGAGTTCTGGATCCTTCTTAACATTACAAGAGATAGTAAAGAAATTCCTGATGAATATATCATATGAACATGCTACAGAAACTTGTGATTCTACAGGTAAACAGGAATTCAGAGAGATTTGTAAACCTCCAGAGCCCAAGGCATTTACTGTGCCTAGATTCCGTGATTGAACCTTGAGTATGCAACCCCCAAGATCACAAAGATATCCTAGAAGAGTTGCTAACCCACCCCACTAGTTTATTTGTCCTTTTGCTTCCTTCTCCAGTAGCCTATTCTTACAAATTCCCTATGGCGCTCACATCTGCCTCCCCCACCCCTTTCCCTGGTACTCATTGCCAAGGATGTAGGTTCAGGTGGCCAAGGATTTCAAACTAAATGGAATCCTCCATGCCTTCTTGTGTGCAGTGCTCCAGGGCTACAGGTAGCTCTCCATGGCCTCCTGGACCACTAGGCTCAGGTCTCTTAGGCCATTCTGTCTCCTGTTGTCTGGTGCCAGGTGGTGTCCAGAGCAGCTGCGATCTGTATTCTCAACCAGGCTGCTCAGACTGCTGGAAGGATCCACAGTACTTTGCAGTCTCGGCTACCCTGTTTGCAGTTTATGAGTCCTAGGCAGATACACAGAATCTTTCTGCATTCCCTGAAGCAGAGAAATGAAGAGCACAGAGACCCAAGCCTAGCAGTCCCTAGAGACTGCTGGGAAGTGCTGCCATGGGCCTGAGAACTTTCTCATTTCTTTCCACACTCCTCCCTTTGCAGCCTAAATAACTACCTAAAGATGACCCAAGAGATTTTCCCACAAGACAGAAAGAACTTCAATATACCAAGAAATCTCCCAACTAAAGATTTCTCAGCTTTCACAGAGACCTTATTAAAAAAAAAAAGTATGCTCTTGGTTGGTTGACACGGGGTGGTATTAAATGACTTGAGTAAAATTGCCTTTGCTTAATTCTGCTGTTCTTTCTCCTTACCTGATTGTGATGAACTGCTGTTCTTTCCTTTCTGTGGGCCTCTTAGGGCCCTCAGTCATTTCCTTACAGTTGCTTTGTACAAAGCACATGGTGACAATCTCTTACCATGATGGGACAGGGATCGAGGGGTCATCAACATTTTTATTGTCTCAAAATCTATTCTGGTCACAGCTATACTTTTCTCTCAATTTCTTGGTCTGACCCAAGTTGTTTCCTTAGGTGCCTTCTCTGGCATCTGTGGAGGCACACATCTGTACCCCAGAGCCAACCTCTATAAATACATGGTCAGTCAGCAGCTTCCAAACCCAAGGAGACTTGCTCCCCCGTTTTTCCCTTTTTTTCATTGTTTTTATTGAGCTATAAATTTTTCTCCCCTTCCCTCTCTTCCCTCACCTTCTACCCTCTCCTGTGACCCCCACACTCCCAATTTATTCGAGAGATCTTGTCTTTTTTTCCTTCCTATGTAGATCCATGTATGTCTCTCTTGGGATCCTCTTTGTTGTCTAGGTTTTCTGGGATTGTTTACTGTAGGTTGTTTTTTGCTTTATGCCTAGAAGCCACTTGAGTGACTACATGTTATATTTGTCTTTCTGGGTTTGGGTAACCTCACTCAATATGGCTTTTTCTAGATCCATCCATTTGCCTGCAGATTTCAAGGAGTCATTATTTTTTATCACTAAGTAGTACTTCATTGTGTAAATGTACCACATTTTCTTTATCCATTCTTTAGTTGAGGGGCATATAGGTTGTTTCCAGGTTCTGACTGTTACAAATAATGCTGCTGTAAACATAGTTGAGCACATTTCCTTGTGGTATGATTGAGCATCCTTTGGGTATATACCCAACAGCAGTATTGCTGGGTCTTGAAGTAGATTCCTAATTTTCTAAGAAATTGCCATACTGTTTTCCAAAGCGGCTATACAAGTTTGCACTCCCACCAGCAATGGAGGAGCATTTCCCTTACTTCACGTCCTCTCCAGCATAAGCTGTCCTCGGTGTTTTTAATCTTGGCCATTCTGACAGGTATAAGATGGAATCTCAGAGTTGTTTTGATTTGCATTTCTCTGATGGCTAAAGATGTTTCCTTAAGTGTCTTTCAGTCATTTGAGATTCGTTTGTTGAGAGTTCTCTGTTTAGATCTGTATCCCATTTTTTTTATTGGATTATTTGTTTTTTTGATGTCAAATTTCTTGAATTCTTTGTATATTTTGGAGATCAATCCTCTGTCTGATGTGGAATTGGTGAAGATCTTTTCTCAATCTGTAGGATACCATTTTTTTCTTGTTGACCATGTCCTTTGCTTTACAGAAGCTTCTCAGTTTTAGGAGGTCCCATTTATTAATTGTTTTTCTCAGTGTCTGTACTACTGGGGTTATATTTAGGAAGTAGTCTCCTGTGCCAGTGCGTTCCAGTGTACTTCCCACTTTCTCTTCTATGAGGTTCATTGTGGTTGGTTTTATATTGAGATCTTTGATCCATTTGGACTTGAGTTTTGTGCATGGTGATAGACATGGATCTATTTTCATTCTTCTACATGTTGATATCCAGTTATGCCAGTCTGCTCCATTTTAACACTTCAAGAAGTTCTAGAAAAGGCTGTGATCTTTGGGTCTATCCTCCTTTGAATGAATAAGCCACACCATTGCTGTCCAGTAGATTGTGAGCCCCAGCCTCTCTGCACCAGCATGCTGGTCCAGATACTAGGCACATTTAGAAAGTGAGAGTGGCAGGTGCCTGCTGTTAATACCCTCCTCAGGCACCAGGCCTGTGACTCTCACAGGTTAGCCCTACAAGGAAGCAGGCCACAGGACTGCAGGTTGGGTCTGAACCTGAAGAAAAGTGCCTATGGCATTCACCTGTGGCAGCTACCTGGCAGGTGACCAGAACATGTTTGGCTCATGTTTGGCTCAGCTTTTGGCTATGCTCTTCATAGGGAAGTGTTTCTGATCTGTCGTCACTGCTACTCCCCTACTCTCTGAGGCTTTTTCTTGGTGGTTGGGCAGGAAGCCTCCAGAGCCTGAAGGAATTGCCATACTTGATGACAGACAAAGGCTATTGATGGCTATAAATCACGTAGCTGTTGCCTGGCTCATTGGAAGGGAAGGGGATATGTTAACTGTTCTGAGGGTACATCTTCTTGTGGTGGGCACCCAATTGGGAAGGGAGCCCACAGAGTGACTCAAACTGTGCCCACTGAGTTAAGTAGGAGGAAATAGCCCAAACCAGCAAAGCCTGGCTGAGGTATAAAACACATGTCACCCCCACTGACTTGTAGCCCTACCTCACTGGGCATCCTCAGGTGACCCACCCTACCTCAAGTACTACTGGGCCAGGCTCCAAAGTGAGCAAGCTAGAGGTTGACCAATTGGGAGCAGCACCACACTGAGAGGGGACTGTTCTGAGTGGGCAGATATGGCTTAACCCTAGGTGTGGAGACTACTCTCACCACCACAGACCTGAAGACTGTCTAGAATGATCTGATTCTATAGTCAAGCCTTGGGGTGGAGATGCTCCGCTTGCCCTGCTACAGCTTCTGTCTCAAAAACTGTAACATCACTGTCTCCACTTCTTGTCACCAGTTTCTTCACACAGGACATCTCGACCATCTTCTGGATGTCTGACCTTAGTTGTGTTGCTGACACAGATGTGTAGTGTTTGAGCTGTTTAGAATATAGGGATACAATTGTTCTGTAGACCCTTGTTTTCACCTGGAAGAGGGTGTAGTCTTTGAAGCATCAAAACTTTGTTATTTAATGTATAAACTATACTTTTAATGGTGCCAGCTAGATATAGCAGAGTTATGTTAGCATGTAAAAAGTAGGGGAGGTTGCCAGGTGGTGTTGGCACATGCCTTTAATCCCAATACTTAATCCCAGGCAGATCTCTGTGAGTTTGAGGCCAGCCTGGAGCTACAGAGCAAGTTCCAGGACTGACTCCAACGCTACAGAGAAACCCCTATTGAAAAACCAACCCCTCTCCCCTCACAAAGTAGGGAGGTTGTTGCATTAGACTGTGTACACAGTGCTGGAGATTGATCTGAGAACCTCATACACACCAGGAGTGCTCCACCATGAGCTACATCCTTAGATATTTTTAAGTTCCTATTTTGAGACAAGGACTTTCTAGATTTCCCAAGCTGGCCTGACAGTCTTTGACCTTGAGATTCTTCTGCCTTAGCCTCCAAGTAACTAAGATTACTTGACTGCAGCACCATGCCCAGCTGAACATGCTTTCTGTAGGGTCTGCCCACTCTTGACAGCCTTTGCCCTGCAGCCAATGACCACAGGATTGCAGGGTTTTCACTTGACTTTACTGAAGCCCTGCCCCATATGTCTTTGTCTCTTCCCTGATAGTTAGACCAGTTGTCTGTGTGGTAGCTGTCTCTGTGGTAGCTGTGAGCACTAAGCCTTGTGAGACAAGTGTTAGAATTGCCATCCCAGATGAGAAAAGGTTATAGTAGGTTACAGTCAGAGCCAAGGTTACCCTGGATGTTTCACACAGCCAAGTACCTGTTCCCTACAAACAGAGCTATGTTTGATGCTCATCTCCTGGTTCAGCACCACCTTTTACTCCCTGAGACTCTGCGTGTTTCTGTTCCACATCTGCCAACTAAGCTAAATTGACTCAACTACTGCATGGCAATTTCCCATCCTGTCCCATCCCATTCCATCCCATCCCATCCCATCAAGAAGCACTTCCTTCCTTGGAGCTTGTGGAACTGCCCTCTTTAAACTAGTGGGTGTCCTCTATCCTTCAGTATAGTTAGACTAGTCAGGTGGTCACCATGTTTTGTGTAAGAAATGCCATTCATCACTGTTCTGTTCATGAAGCAGAATGCCCTTTTCACTCCCTCTGACTTTTCTTGGTGTATTTTTCCAGTGCTGATGTCATCCAACTTGACTCCAATTGTTAGCATAACCCTCTTGTCTCAGAACTGCTAGTCCCCTGCTGAGTACTGCAAGAAGGAAGTTCTTGCCTCTGCCTGTGCAACTCTGGAATGTGAATGCTTTTGACTGTGAGATGGAGAATGCATATTAAAAGGCTTTGCTGGATTCTCTCAAGATTCTGATTCCCAGTGCTGGGAATGGGCTTGGAGCCCAGCCAGAGGCTGCTGAGGAAAAAGCCGGTTTGTTGACTGAGGTTTCTGTCCCACCAGGTCATTGTCCTGTCTGGTTCCCGCAGTCATTAAGTCCCAAAGAAATCACACAGAGGTCTACATTAATTATAAACTGATTGACCCATTAGCTCAGGCTTCTTATTAACTAATTCTTATATCTTCTTATATTAGCCCATAATTCTTGTCTGAGTTAGCCACGTGGCTTGGTACCTTTTTTGGTGAGGCAGTCACATCTTGCCTCCTCTGAGGCTGGGTCATGACTGTGGACTGTGTTTCCCTCTTCCCAGAATTCTCGTTGCCCTGCCTCTACTTCCTGCCTGGCTACTGGCCAATCAGCATTTATCTAAAATATAAGTGACAGGGTACAGACCTTTGTTCCACAGCACCAGTTTATAGCGTGGATGAAGTTCTGATAGAAGGTGATGAGCAGGTAATCTGACTCCCTGTGCCCAGCAGCAATTACATTCTCTCCAGCCTGGTTGGCACACTGGAGATGTTCAACAGCAGATACCTGGTGGACACCTCTCCTGGTGCAAGCATGGCTTACTTTTCCCCTGTGTCCTACATCCTTTACATGCTGCTGTTTCTTCCAAACCACTAGACTCTTGTCTCCTTTATCTACTGTAGGAGGTTTCCATAATGTAGCTTGAGAATTCCTGATCTAAAAATCCAAAACCAAATTCTTTATGAGCTTCAAGTTCTAGATTTTAGGGCATTTCAAATTTTATTGTATGGAGTCTATGTAAATATTTCCAAATTTAAAAAATGAAATCTGAAGCACTTCTGGTCTCAGCATTTCAAATAAGGGATTGCCAACCTATACTGCTAATCATATTTATGGAATATTTAGCAGTGTGCTAGACCCAATAAGAACTGAGGAGTCATCTGCTCCTCCCTGAAAATAACTTGGGAGTGAGATGATCAATTAAATAGGCCACCTGAGATTCATCATCATCATCATCATTATTACTATTTAGGTAGTCTTACCATGTAGCCCAGATTGCCTGGAACTTGCTATGCTCCATAGATCAAGTTAGCTTTAAGCCTCTGGCAAACCTTTTGCTCTAGTCTCCTGAGTGCTGGTGTTACAGGTGTACACATTCACGCTTTAAATAATTCTTAGCAGTTATTATTTGCTTTGTCTATAAAGGACCAACACCTTATGTTTCTACACATTTTATTTTCACCTCAAGATAGTGGAGGGTCAGTGAGAACAATAATACTTGGAAGTGAGAATCTGAGGCAGCTTTTGCTGGCCTGATGGGACCTACTGAACTTGCCATGATTGAATTTTTTCTTGTCTGTAGACAGTTATTGCTTAAACTCAAACAGGGTGAGCATGGTAACTAAGCCTCTTTTGTGAGTGACCTGATCAATGAATACTCTTGTCCAAGGGCAGCTGCTCTGCTATAAACATGAAACCCTACAGATTAAGAAAAGCCTCTTCCTGCCCGGGCTGTTTCCTCTCAGCTAACACTTGTCTTATCACCCACTGGGATGCAGTCTGTTGAGTCTGGCAGAGCTCATTAGTTATATGACTTTAAAAATATTGACCCATGGTTTTATGAACTGGGTTCAGAGTGCTTTAAGTGGATGTGTTCCCATCCTGCGAGTTCTGGGCTTCCCTGACATGTGTCTGTACCACACCAGACACACATGCACAAGTGGTTCCCTCTTTCTACCGGGCAGCACCAAGGAACCTGCTTTGTCCTCTCCATGTCAGAATATCCTGCCACCAGCTCACAGAGCACTTGCTTCTCAAATGAGACCCCAGCTGAGA
Organism: Ondatra zibethicus; assembly: GCA_004026605.1. Lineage (NCBI taxonomy): Eukaryota > Metazoa > Chordata > Mammalia > Rodentia > Cricetidae > Ondatra > Ondatra zibethicus. The sequence goes on from PVIU01016770.1 coordinate 16,633, forward strand.
GAGGCAGTGCATGTACTTTCCTTCCTATACTGGATGTCTCTGAGAGCCTGGTTCCCAATCCCTTTGTCACTCTATGTGGTATAAATATGAAATGGCCCATAGGTTCATGAGCTGAAGGCCTGGTCCCTCTCTGGTGACTGTATTGGAAGGTGGCAGAGTCTTTAGGAGGAACTAGGCCCAAAGGAGGGGGATTCTTATGGTCTGTACCTTGCCCTTGGCTTCTTCCTTCTGCCACTTGCTGCTTCCTGGCCACCGCTAGGTGGACTATCCTGCTCTGTCTCATGTTCCCATCATCCTGCTCAGTCTCTTTGCAGGCCAACAGACCATGAACTCATACCTCTGAGCCCAAGCATATTTCTTTTACCATGTCTTTTTTCCTTGGGTATTTGTCATGAATACTGCTTTACATACCTGTCTCTGTGGGCTCTCTGGGCCTTTCTTATTTCCATGCTCTGCATAGTTCTTGACTCTAGCAGGTGTCCAATAAAGGTTTCTGGGCAAGCAAAGGAATGAAGTTTACATTGGGGTTACAACATGCATAATTATTAGTCTTCTAATTTGTGAGGTACATGATAGAATTTCCCAGGGCTCTGCATTCTGGGGTATTTCATAGGAGCCATTTTTCTAAGTTTAGCCATGAGGACAGAACTATCTGGTGTGTAATACAATCTGCATATAGGGTCTTTGTGATTTCTGCATCTCTCTGGCTATAGGATGGGTCCTGAAGAGCGCTGACTTAGCTTCCATGGTGGGCTGACCTGAACAGGAAGTACTAGTAAGAATGGTGGTGATGGGTGTGGAGGCTGTGGAGTGGGTGTCCCCATGTAGATGGGAGCTTTACTTCCCAGGAGCCCAATGGCAGCAGCAGGTTTTTGGTGTTGTTAACTCAATGGGCACAGGAATAATAATTATTGTTATTATTGTTGCTGTTGTTATTAAAAAGATTTAGTGGCTGTGTACTATGTCCTAGATACTGTCCAAGGTACTGGGAAATAAGGCAGCAATATTAGTGATTCTGGGTAGCTGTGACTGGCCCAGAAGAAGGCAGAGGAGGGCAGAGCAGTAAATATACCACAAGCAAACAAGTGGAGAGGCCCATCCAGGACAGCTGTAGAGAGAGCAGCTGAGAGCAAACTTACGAGGGCATCACTGAGAATGGATCAGACCACAGCTTGTCCACGAACTGATAGGGTTGGAGCAAAGCAAGGATACATGTATAAAAACCCTTCAACCATAAGCCTCGCTCCAACCTAAGTGTGTCTAGCTCTGGCTCTGGGATGCCCCTCAGCTGTGCCTTGGACTTCTAGTGAAAAAGATGGGCTGGTGGTTCCCTAATGGTTTCACAAGTGCTACTCTTTCTAGGAAGCTTATTCTAAACTCTCCCCCACCATGTGTGATAGAGCTGTGGCTTACTTAGATATAACCTTCAATGCCAACAAAGCCATAGAGGACAAGAAAGTGAGAAGGATCATCTCCGTTGTACCCTCCAAAGACTGAAACCTGTGAACAGGCTCTAGGCAGTTCCACACCAGTGGCTTGACAACTCAGACAGCCCTGACTATGTCCCTATGCCACGATTCAGCCTGTCTGCTTCTTCCATCTGTTCTGGTCTTCTCCAGAGCCTCAAGTGAGCAGATAGAAATCGGGCCATGCTTGGTTCTGGGGCCATTGCAGGTGCAGTGTGCATCGTGGGAAGGGGAGTGAGGCAGACCAGGGAGCTTGCTTCACTCATTTCAGGGCTCCCTTCAGAGCTGAACATTGTTCCCAGCACTAATGTCCCTCCCTAGAGGCATACTCAGGTTCCTCCCACAGCCTCTGCAGGCCTGGTCTTGTATTGCCCAGACAGAGATTGCCTACACTTCAGAAGGGACACTCAGTTATTTCCAGTGTGTCCTCTTGATTGGATGGAGCCAAACAATGTTGCAACCCAGACCCACGGGGTGGCCCCACCATGCAAATCTATCTGTTCTGTGCCTCTGACTTGTTATGGGAACGGGCTGCCTAGGAAAACTGATATTCAGCCTGCCTGATACCAGGGGAGGAAAGGGTAACATCCCATATAAAAAAGGGTTTGAGAGTCTCGGCCAAGTGAGGCTTGAAGTTCTTTAGGGAGCAGAAGCCCTGTAAGCATTTGAATCTCATGTGTCATCCCAGAGCAGGGCTCTCCAAAGGGAATCACTTGTTTCTGTACCTCCTCCCACTTAGCACAGCCACCCCGACACCTACAAGCCTGGTGAAGTCAAAGCTGCAGGTCTTGGTGGCTCCCAGATCTTGGCCCTGCCACAGTCTGGAGCTAGTCATCCTCTGTAGCCTCTGAGACTCAATTTCCCCCTGTGCACATTAAGACCTATGGTATCTTCCCGGGAAAGGATTCATAGGGATAGATGACAAAACACACAAAGAGCTTGTCCGTATTCTTTTTTCCTTCACACCATTAGTGCCTTCATCACTCCAGGGTAGCCTTGGGAAATGGGGCCCACTCCCCAGCAGCCCAGGCAAGAGCACTTTCTTGGAGGCAAGTAAAACATTCTTTCAATAAAGCAGAACAGCCTGAGTTCCCAGGAGTACCTGGCTCCTCCTCTCTCCTATCTAGCTGTCTTTTGTAGTTGTGTGTGTGTATAGATGCGAGAATGTTGTGTTCTAAAACACTCTTCTCCCTTGAACAGCTTAGTACCCAAATCTTAGCTTTAGAACCAAAGTTGATCCCTCCCAAAGTTAGGGGTGACTCAGTTGATTCCTCTGAGCTTGTCCAAGCTGTGTTGTTGTTACAGGTCTACAGAGCTAGTCTCCTCTACTTGAACGTGAGAGGGAGCCCGGCCTTGGCTAGGAGTCTGAACAGGGCCATAGAGCTGTTGAGGGCAGGCAGTGGCTCCTTGAGGTGGTGTGCTTCTGTGTGCCTTGGCCACACCTCCTCTAGCCAATGGGTCCAGCTCCAGTGGAACTGGAGAAAGGAGTTTGTGTCAACATCATAAAGGAGCCAGCGAGGCCCAATTACATTCCCTTGCTACAAGGCCACACGGCTCAAACTGCTGCCTGGTTCTGCTTAGGGGCCAGAGCTGCTGCCCACGTGCAGGCCTGCCCCGTGCCTCTGTGCACGGAGCTGAGCTTTGGGAAGAGCAAGTCTTCGTGGCTAGCTTTATGCTGACAAAGGGCTTTCAGTGCTGTCAACCGGCTGGGAGCAATCCCTTCCCCCTCCCTACCACAGCCACTGGGCCTCCCTTTGGCAGGGCCACAGGGCTGCACTTGGCTGTCTAGCCTCTGGAGACTTCCTTTTGAACTAGAAAAACATGGCTCAAACGTGCCTCACTGCAGTAGGGCTCTGCCTGCTGAACCTATAGAAAGGCTTGGAGTAGATTCAGCCCCACAGACTAGAAATCCTGGCTCTGGCCTCACCCACAAGTCCTGTTATGTCTGGCTCCAGAGGCCTGCTCCTCTGGGGTTTTCCATGCCTGTGAACTAGGCCCCATTCATTTCCCTGTGGTTTCACGGGAACGTCCAAACGTTGAGCAGGTTGCAGGGAGCCCAGGAGGAAAGGGGTCAACTAGAGGCTCTAGTTGTGACATGGGATGGCCCTGTGGTGCAGCCATGGTGGGCGCCTTGTCAAATTACTGCTGCCTCTTCTCCCCAGGTGCCCCTCCCCATTCCCCTGCAGCTTGGACTATAGCTCCCCCTCCCCAAGGCCTCCACTTTCCAGCTTCCTAGCCACCAGCTCCACCCTGGCCTGGCCTCAAAGGGAACTGCAACAAAGACATCTAAAGTTTCCCACCCCCAGCAGCCCTCAATTTAGTGCTGATCGGACCACTGACTTCCCATCACGCCCCATTCCCTTGCCGTTTTCCACCACACTACACTCAATTTGGGGCCGCTGAGAGAGCAGCAGGTCTTCTGTGAGAGTGGCTGCTGCCTCCCCACCTTGGGTTGCCCAGCTGTAGAGAAGGGTCCATGCTCCAGCACACAGCTCCTGTGAGAGGCCCAGCCCCTGCCTTCACAGCTACTAAGGAGCCCAAGGGCTCTTTAGCCCACAGTGAGGATGTGCCCATGTGGGGAAAATTTGGTTTTCAGAAGAAATGAATTTGAAACTGGCTGGGAGCAATTCTTATCAAATTTCCAAGTTAGCAGTTTCACCAAGAGCTAATTGAACAATCTCTGTGAGTGGCCTAATTCCATTAGCATGAGATTCCCACAGAGTTTCTGACAAGTGCCCTGGTGGCTGAGGGCAAAGAGGCTCTTCCTGTCTCACACTTGGTTTTGGTCTTTGAAAATGGATGCAGTTTCAGGTTTCAGCAACAGCTCCTCAGCTCTGGCCTTGTAGGCTTCAGTCCCAGCTCAGCTCCAGACCACTTCTGAAGCCACTTTGCCAGTGTTCTGGGTATGAAAATGGTGGATGGGTTTGTCTTCTGGGCTAGCAGGTAAATTGGAGCTGAGGGTAGAATAACTCATAGGCCCCACCTCCCTTGCCAGGCAGTATTGAGAGGCCAGGTGCAGAGGGGTAGAAAATATGAAGACAAGGCCTGAGGAGGCTGGGTCTGGACAGGGCCTGCCCTCAGCACTTCATTCCTGCCTGAGGAGAGACCCAAGGTTAGTGCCAGCCTCTCACTGTTCTCTCAAGAAACTGAGCTCTAGGGGCAGAAACAGCAGCTACCCTGGCACCCATTCCCGTCCTCGGTCCACGGTGAGGTAGCTGTTTGTAGCAGGTACAGTACTCTTCTCTCCACTGTCCAATGGACTTGACAGTGCTCTGGGGCCACCCATCTGCCCTCTGACTCAGTGTTGGATGAGGAGCCTGGGGAATGTAACATCTAGCTTCTCTGTCCCTGACCGGCTGTGAGATTGAGCAAGGGTCCTCTCTTTCTGACAGCTGCAGCATGGTGTCAGAAGTGACCTGTGACCTCTAGGGTCTATAAGGAAACAGCATTAGCTGCCATGGGACAGCCTTGCTACAGGGAGCATGGTCAGGACAGAAGCTGTAGACCCTTCTTCTGCACTGACTTGGGAACTCACCTTCTCTAGAATCAGATTTGAGACAGTGACTCTTTCCTTCCACCTCCTCTTCTTGGCCTTCTGGCTGGTTTCCTTTAGGCTGTCTCAGACCATGAGCCCCTGCCTCAGAGAATACCTTCAGCTTGTCTGAAAATAGTCAGAAGGCCCCTCCCCGGCTCCCTTCCTTCTGACACTGACTCTCACCCACTGAATGGAGCATTGTCTGTAGTTGACCTATCACCCCTACCATGCTTTTCTGTTTTCCCCAGGCCTACCACGCTGCCGCTGCGGGCTTGCATCTACTTATCAGCGCCAGGGGCCTTTTCCTACCCTTTCCTTTGCTCTGCAGCATTTCTCCAGGGGCAGCCTGCTGCAGCTCATCTACATCCCTCTGACTCAGTCTACCACATCCACCCTCTGCTCTGGCATCCTGAGGGCCAGTGCACACCTTGCTCACCTGGCTCACTTAATCCCTGTGCTGCCCCATAACTGCTTTGGCTGCTGTCTACCAGCTATGAACTCCTTAGCCCTCATCCTAATTGGCCCTGGTTCTCTTCCCCACCTCCAACCATCACCACATTCTTAATAAAATATCTTCCTTGTTCAGCAGCCTTCCAGCTCCCAGGTGGGGTCCAGGCCTCTCAATTTGATTCCTTACTTTCCACATTGAGCTTTTTATGTTTCATTCTTGGTTCCTTGACATCCCTTGGAATTAATCCTGCTTGTGAGCATACCTCCCTATGGGAGCATCTTAGGGGTGGATTGAGGCATTCTGCCACCGAGGCAGCTGTCCCCAAGAGCACAGACTGCTGCTTAGAGAGTGTAGGAGTTGGAACAGATCACTTGCCTATTCGCACATTGCTCCTCCCACCCAGAAAGAGAAGAGTATCCTCAGGCCATAGGAGAAGTAGCACCCAGGGCAGAGTGAGGCCACAGCTAGAAATGGTGAAAAAGTAATCCAACAAAGAGACAGCTAGCCCTGAAGGCTGAGGCCTACCAGCCGCCGGTGTTGTGAATAACTCTGCCGCTGTATATTAGGAAAATGGTACTCAGTAGATGGGGTAGGGATATAAATGAACAATCAGGAAACTTGGTGGCGCCAAGTTATCAGCATGGCTGGCAGGAAGTATTTGGAGTCAGAAGTTCCTGGGAATTAAACAGAAAGAACACTCACTGGGAATAGGGACCCAGCAGTCCTACCTTCTGAGCGGGAGCTGGATGTGATTTGTCCTGGGAGTCCTTCACCTATATGCATGTTGTTGAACATCCACCCTGGGACTAGAGCATGCACCACAAGCTATAACCTAGGACCAGGAGGCCATCACAGTTCCGAAGACCAGGTACTATGATGGGGACCAAGAGGATGCTAAGAGAGAGTTCCCTACATCATCTTCCAGACTGAATGATAGCCAAAGAAAAGAAATGAGAGGAGAGTGGCCCTAACACACTTGGACTCTGGGCTGTGTGAACAGAGATACAAAAGGACAGAAGCCAAAAGGGCCTCAAAAGTTGACTAGGGCTAGAGTAGGGTGGAGCGGGAAGAAGAGTGATGCAGTTTGGTGTGAAGGCAGCAGAGCAGCAGGAGATGAAAATCAGGACAAAGGTGATAACATTGTGGTGGAAAAACTGGGGAAACTTCTGGAAATCTATCCCAAATCCTAGAGTTGGAACCCTTGACATAGTCTTATATACCCCGTTGCTCTAGGAAAAAGATTATAACAGGGCAGGTGCCCAGACAAGAGGAGCAAGGTCTAGGCCAGGGTACACATTACCATAGTCTGTTTAGCACTTATTTAAGGCCAGGCATTTAATACACTGCATCTGCTTGGTTGGCATGCCCACCTTCCTCAGAGGCCTGCTTCTCACCTAACCGCTCTCAGATCTCTGTCAAGCATGGCAGTACACTGATAATCTCAGTCTTCAGGAGGCTGAGGCAGAGGATCACAAGTCTCAAGCCAGTCTGGGCTACATAGAAAAGGCCCTATCTCAAAACAAACAAGCGAACAAACATTTATAAGTAAACCGCAAATAATAAGCACATTTAGGACACAAACAAACATGTCCCAGTTCAGGTCCTCAGATGGTGGGTGCTGCCTCCAGCAGCTGTCTCTCATAAGATGTTCGCTGAGCACACTCACTTCCTAAGGTGAAGATGCAGAGAATAAAAAACGAACAAAGCAAGCCCTGGCAGCTCACGCACATTTGTATGTCTACCTTTCTCTTTAAGTGGTATTAGTATAGTTCTGGGTGAAATTGCCCTTCTATTATATGAATGTACATCTGTGGTGTGTACTTATACATAGGTTGGTTGTTGCTTGCTATGAGATGAAACGCTGGCTCAGTTGTTCCCTGAGAACAACTGGTGAGAAACTGTAAACCTGCCCCCTCTCTCACCAGGTCTTGCAAGCCCTGACAACAGGTAGGGGGTGCTGTGAGTGAGGGCTGTGAACTTTCACCCTAATGTCCTGGTTGACAGCTTTGTCACAGCACAATCCCACCCAAGACCTCCAGAGTTATGGGGCCCTAGTGGCTCATGGCTCCAGATGCTCAGCAGATGCCAGGCCTGGGACTGAGGCCCCATCTCTGAAGGCTTGGCTTGCTGTTCTGGAAGGTGATCCTGGCTGGCAGCCATTCCTGAGCCCCTGTTTAGAGCAGTTGTCAGGCAGTTGCTGGGCTCCAGCTCCCCATCCCCAGCAGAGCTGAGTGATCTCATGCCTATGCGATGCTGTCACTGGGGGAGGAGGTGTCCTAAGACTGAAGGCAGGTGCCCGGACCAGAAGGAAAGCCTAAGTCATGGCAACCCAGACAGCCCTCAGCCACTTTCCCAGTCCCATATCCCAATGTACTCCATCCTGCTTCATCTGCCCTGGGATAGTACAGGATATCATTTGAGTTTGGCTGTGAGCTCATCTATGCAGCATTGCCTCTTCCCCACAAGAGAGAATGGATCAGATGGCTGCGAGCTTACTGGTCAGAGGCCACCATCGAACCCTTGTTTGCACAGAACCCTTATCGCAGAGGGTTTAGCTAAGAAACAGCCACTGGGACTCCAGGGACCCCCCAGACATTGGGCCACAAGAGCCACAATTTGTGAATTCTGGGATTGTTCTTGCCCAGAAGTTCTTGAGTTCTAAGCGGCTCCTGCCACGTTCCAGGATCTAGAATGGAAGATTCTGAGGGCCCTCTGCTGTTCACAGTGAGAACTGCCCGGGATAGACAGGTGCCCGCAAAGAGGGCCCTTTACTAGCCCTAGGTAAGAGTAAAGGATCTCTGTGCACCCCTCCATGGGGTAAATGACCCCACAGGAAATCTTGAGCTCAGAGGAGCTCTGGCTGCTAGTGGTTTTACCATATCTCAACCTGACAGTTCTGGAGTTCCACTGGGGCCCATCTTACAGCTCTTGGGGCTCCTGGGAGTCGTGGGGCTCCAAGTCCAGAGCATCTGCCAAGCCCTTTGTGGTGTACACAGGCTTGCCCCTTCCCCTTTCACTTGCAGGTGTGGGAAGATTTTAAGGGCAAGGTGTGGGGAAATGACTCCCACAGCTGCCCTATAACAGTAATGAGCCTTATTAGCACCCAGAGAGTGGGAACTTACTGCTGTGCCATCTTCCTGTTTGGTGACAGTGTTTAGGTTTATGCTTTGATCTTGTTAAATTGTTGTGGAGGGTTCACAGGCTTATGTCTCAGCTCGAAGGGAGAGAGTAATGGAAGGATAGATGGATGGAGAGAGAGAAGATGGACAGATGGGTAAGGGCTGCTAATGGAAATGGAATCCACAGGTACCAAGGCACCTGAGCAAGGCCAGCCTATGCATCCAGAGCCACACCGGACTGTGATCAGGGTTATCCATGCACTTCTCTTCTCAAGGCCTTGGGGTAGCCTATGGTATTGTGCAGATGTCCAGGGAAAATAAGTAGTAGGGTTCTGGTCCCTGGAGAAGCAGCTTGCCTGAAGTCTGTTAGTGCCTGTTTCCCATAGTGACCCCTCTTTCACCCCAAACCTTCTCTGTGTTTTTGTTCTTGTCCCTACATGAGCTCATGAGTAGCAAAGCAGAAGAGTTCCTGTGAAGCAGGAGTCTAGTTCATCCCAAGGTATTCTCTGACCTGTAGGTTGAGTCAAGGAGCGTCCCATCTGAACCACTAGCCCAGCCCTGCTCCTGATCCTGCCGGCCAGCCAAGTCCTCACAGCCCTGGTGTGGGGCCCTGCTGCCACCTGCCGGCTTCACTTATAAACTGCAGTCTTGGCTCAGCCCTAGTCCACAGGATTCTGGGACTGCATGAAGAGAAAAAAATCTGGACACATGTCTGGCGCACCCCCTCCCCCCCAATAGCAATGCCTGTTGAATAGACAAATTCACAAACATGGGAGCATCTGGATAACAGCCGGAGCAGGAACAGACAGAGCATCCCAGAACTCTGGAGGCTAAGGCAGGGAGAAGGATTATCAGATGTGTTAGCCATTTGTATGGTGGATAGGAAGAAGGGTAGGCACCACTGTGTCTTGGGCAGTTTATATTCCTGTCTGTATCCAACCCAGAACACGTTCCCTCTGCCTCCTTCCTGTGATCAGATATTGACCCTGTCTTACTTTGGGAAGGAAGATTGGGAGCGCTCTGTGATTCACTGAGAGCTCCACAAGAGTATGGCAGAACCAGCATTCACACTGCGTCTCGGAGACTTGGTAGTCAGTAATGGTGACTGGCAGACACTAATAAGCACAAGGACAGTTTGGATACTGGGACGCAGAATGACTGCCTCAAAAGGCTTCTTTTCTTGAGCTGGGTCTCCTGCATAGTGAAAGAGTCAGCTAAGGTCCCCATGATAGAAGTGTGCCCAGGCACCTGTGACAGAAGCCAGGCATGCCCAGGCCCCACCTGGTGGGGCCTACACTGCTGAGGTACTTGCCTGTTCCTTACTGTAGAAAAAACTCCCTGAGGCAAGACTCTTCATAGCAGGTCTAGTAGGGGCATAGGAGGAATTCTCCCTCGCTATGTCTGACATTCCTCCTAAGAGCCTGTTTAGATGACAGGTATGACCAAGCAACAATACTCAACCTCTAATAGAGAACTTTATCTCAGCCTTCCTCAGACACTGCCAAACCCAGAGTTGCCTCTGAGGGAGAATCCCAAGTCTTGACAGATACAGCTTGCGGAGTCTCCCCTAAGTGGAAAAAGGTCTCTAATGGCCCCTGCCTTCCAGGGAGCAAGGCTTCTCCACTCAGGACATCCTAACTACAGTAGGATGCACACTCCCTTTCTGAAAAGCGTCATGCTCAATCCACTTACCTGAGCCCCAACTGTCAAGGGAGACCAGCGTGTGACCTGCCCAGGATTGGAATCCAGGTAGCTGACCTCAGGGCTGGTTGATGCTAACCCCTGCCTTGCGTGGCTTCCTGCTCTTGGCACACTTCCTCCATCTTTCACCAGTCCCTGCTTCTCCCCACTAGGGCCTCTACATGTTTTCATCTTGCTGTTCAGAGCTTTATCCACGTGTACTTACAGTATTTCTAATTACACTGAAGTGAAGGACAATTAGAATGATAGCTCTTCTTACAAGTGAGCCTGGAGGAAACCCGGCCACTCTTTCCACCAGAGATCTTTACTCTGCACCATCTCTGGACCGGGTATGACCTGAGAGCATCTGCCCTTCCATGGGAAATGAGACATTTTTTTGTCTCTGTTCCCCAGGAGTACTACCATGTAGCAAGGAGACCACACACACATTCACAGACAGAAAGAGAAAATCATTATTGACAGGTTGACTCTGGGAGAACCAGAGCACGGAGATGAAAGAGAAAGAACTAGAAGGAACAAGTTTGAGCAGGTCACAGGAAGGTTCTTACACTGAGAACTAAGGTGTAAGAGAACCAGCTGAGCAGAGATCTTGGGACAGGGACGGTGTTACCTGCCTCCAAGGTCCCTCTAGTGACTACTCCTCCCCCACAGGCTTGTAGAGGAATTCATGCTCCTGGCCAACATGGCAGTGGCCCACAAGATCTTCCGCACCTTCCCGGAGCAGGCCCTGCTGCGCAGGCACCCACCACCACAGACAAAGATGCTTAGTGACCTGGTGGAGTTCTGTGACCAGATGGGACTGCCCATGGATGTCAGCTCTGCAGGAGCCCTCAATGTGAGTTCTGATGGGCAGGTAATGAGAAGTCTTGATTGGAGAAAAGAGACCAAAGCCTGAAAGTTGGACTTGTGGTGACTTCTGTGTCTTATGTAGTCGCTCCCTACTCAGCCAAGTCTCCTCTACAGTGGGGAGGATGGCTCCAGCTAGGGAAAAGCTCTATTATCTGGTCTGGACCAAGGGAGGCTGCTCATTTCCCATGGAAGGGCAGATGCTCTCAGGTCATACCCGGTCCAGAGATGGTGCAGAGTAAAGATCTCTGGTGGAAAGAGTGGCCGGGTTTCCTCCAGGCTCACTTGTAAGCTACTGGCATGTCCTATACCAAGGATTAGTCCTTGTTGAGCTGGACTGACTGGAAACAAGGACTCTTAGAGGAGGTCGCTTCAAGTTCCCCCTTCTTGGAGCCAAGCTGTAGGGGATTGCAGAACCAGTGTCCTGGCTCATCCCACAAAAAGGAGACTTCCCACTCGTGCTTCAAGGTTGGGGTTGGGTGGAGGGGTCTGCCAGCTAAGACTGGAAGCTCTTAGATCCATTGTGTGCTACAGGCTATGAACCACTTCTCTTGTGCCTCACAGGTAGTCATCAACCCAAGGCTGGGCCCATAACCTAGGACCCCTCTTTACCCTCCCCAAACTTAGGATCGGATGATTAGCAGGTGAATCCTCAAACCTCTTCCCAAACCTGGCTATATCTTATAGAGGTTTCTGGGATTTACTTCTAGAAAAGCCTGACCAAAACATTTGGAGACGACAAGTACTCTCTGGCCCGGAAAGAGGTGCTCACCAACATGTACTCCCGGCCCATGCAGGTAAGGAGAGGCCACACCTGTCCTTGATCCCAGAAGTACCTGTAACTCTGACTAGCAAGCACCATGTGTACATAACCCACCACTGTCTTGCTCTGCTCTGGGGCTTGCTGGATAGAGAGGAGCTAAGGAACACTATCATGCAAGGGATGCGGCAGTCACACCTGGGACAGGCAAGCCCTGGGCTCAAGAAGAATCTTGTGTGTATGCAAAAGCATGCTCCAGCCCTCAAGGGCTGCTCTGGACTATGGTTGCTAGAGACCCCAGACAAGAGAAAGCCTCCACATTTACTGCAGCTGCAAAGTCTGACCAGGAGAATCAGTTTGTTAGGAGCTTGGGCCCATGCCCCCAGGCAGGTGACAGCTATGAGCTAGACAGATGGGCTGACTCTTAGCAGCCTGTCACTATTCTGCAGTTCCTGCTGGGCCTAAGCATCCTGGGGATGGGAACCATCTCAGTAGATTGGCAGGTCTGCGGGAGTTATGGGTATTAATGGGGTCAGCTGTGGGCCCCCACACCTGCCAGGGCAGTGGCAGGCCATTTTTCAAGGGTCAGTCACTCTTGGCACATCCAATCTGTTCATGAGAGTCAGGTGGCCTCAGCCAGCCACAGCTGATTTATTTCCTGATAACTCTTGGCTCTACTATGATGGCGCCATCAGGGCCTTTGGGGGCCTGACTGCCTGTTCCCTGCTCCCAATCTCCAGTGTCTGTTCCCCACCCTTACCCTAGGCTGTGCTGACAGCAGAGAGGCTGAGCACTTTACTGTGCTCACCAGAAGCCTCAAAGACCTTGGGCTGTGCCGTGTGGGATGCTTCTGCCCTCCAGGATTCCAGGGGCAAGGAGTGACCCAGTGATGGGACAGGCCAGGGGCACAGCTACAGCAAGCACAAAAGCGAGAGGAGTAGGGCCTGGTTCCCAAGAAAATTGCTGCAACAGGACACCAAAGCTATCCCAAGGATCTCTGGCCACTGCAGAGAAGCCATTATTGTTGCCCTGCCCAGAGACAGGACCAAGGAGGAGCCTGAACTCCTTTTCCTCCTCACCCCAGCCTTTCTGAGGAACTGAGTCACAAAGATAAGCATGACTTGCTGTGAAGACTATGCCCACTTTTTCTAGCAACTTGCCCAAACGTAACTCAAGGTCCAGCAGGGGCCATATCCTGAATTCCAAGGCTATGTCCATGGAGTAACCAGAGCAGGCTGTCCATTTGGTCAGGTACTCTGGAGCTTTTAAGGTAGTGAACTTCCTTCCCGGCAGCAGCTGCAGAATCCAGGGGCTTTGGCAAGGCTGAGACCAGACTTTGTCTAGGTTGTACTGAAGCTGAGAACAGCTCAATGACTCTTTTTGCTCAGGTATTTTAGACATGTGTATCACCTTGGACAGTTGGTCAGAAGCAGACACAGGCTGGGCAGGCTAACAAACTGCGTCCTATGGCTGGCATATGCTGGAATACTGCAGAACCAGTGTGCAAGTGTAACCATCAACTGGGCAGAGATCAGGGCCAGAGGAGATGGGGGTGGCTCAACAAGGCTGGGAAGCTCCTTATGGGCTGCACTCCCATGGGAGTTGGCACCTTCTCAGGCTGGCCAGGGACATGTGGCATCCTCAGCTTCAGCTATGTCTCCAGAAGACAATTTATAGCCCTGGACCAATATGGCCTTATGTTTTCCTGTCGACAATCATTCTGACCCAGGGTGGAAGCCCAGATCCATCCTAAGGATCAGTCCCCAGGCAACCCCTCTGCATCATTCCTGGCAAAGGACTCAACCGCCATAGGCCTTAGGGGGGAGGAACCCTTGCACAAATGCCCTGGTGGCTAGTCCCACAGGGCCAGAGGCCACCTAGCATCCTGAGGGCTTCCACCCCATACCCAGCAGAGATATAGCTCTCTGGGTTATTCCAAGCACTACTCTCATGGTCAAAGACCTGGCAGCCCTGGGCCTGGCTGACATGTATCCTGAACGGAAAAGGGGTCTGAACATTACTGTCCTCCGTGGCAGCTGCTGAGATCCCTTAGGTAGAATGACTCTGGCCCCAAGAGCCTGACTGTCTTTGATCAACTGCCTAAATAAAGCTTATATGGGAGGTCTGTACCAACCCTGCCATGGACCAGGCTTTGAGTCTCAGCACCCACTAGACCCATCCAGGCTTAGTCCCACTCTTTCTCCAGATGGCACTGTACTTCTGCTCTGGGATGCTGCAGGACCAGGCGCAGTTCCGGCACTATGCTCTCAACGTTCCCCTCTACACACACTTCACCTCTCCCATCCGCCGCTTCGCTGACGTCATAGTGCACCGCCTCCTGGCTGCTGCTCTGGGTAAGGGACATGACTCTGGCCTAGGAAGACCTTTGCCAGTCAAGAGTTACCCACTCTCAGAGTAAGTGACCAGAGACCACATTACTGTGATCATAGAAGTCCCAAGAGACAGAGAAGCCTAAGTTTGAACACTGTCCACCCACACCTGGATGATGGGAGCTGCAGTGGGACTTACTGAAAGCCTGAGATCATAATTTCCCAAGATCCCTTGCCTCAGCACACAACCTTCTTCAGCCTACTCACTAGCAACCCTGATCACCCTCTCCCCAGGCTACACTGAGCAGCCAGATGTGGAACCTGATACCCTACAAAAGCAAGCTGACCACTGCAATGACCGCCGCATGGCTTCCAAGCGTGTGCAGGAACTCAGTATCGGCCTTTTCTTCGCTGTTCTAGTAAAGGTGAATGTCCAGTGTGATCCCTGCCCCTTCCCCCAGCCTCCTAGGTATGCACTCACCAGGAGCCTGTGTGGAGCACAGTGCAGGCCCTTCCTGGGAGGACACCATGACTGGAGCATTGTTTCTACAGGAGAGTGGTCCCCTAGAGTCTGAAGCCATGGTGATGGGTGTCCTGAACCAAGCCTTCGATGTGCTGGTGCTGCGCTTTGGGGTGCAGAAGCGCATCTACTGCAACGTGAGTATGCCCTGTGGGAGTGGGAGGCATGCACCTGCAGGTCAAACAAAACCCTAAAGGGCTTGCACATGATTCACTGCCTTTTCCCTGCCTGTGTCCATTTCCTTGATGGGGAACCTATCTGTCCCTGACCCAGAACAGCCAATGGTAGTTTCCCAAGCTTAGAAGGCAGGACTGGGCTGAGAGCCTTGCTGTTCCTATTCATGAGCTGTGTAGGGCCCACAGATCGCCTCCCTCAGCAGTGGGCTTCACTGGCATGTGACAGTAGAGGGTCAGGACCCCTAACTCCAAGTTTGTCTGATAGACCCTACCCAGACACCCAAGTAGGCCTGCCTGGGACAGGACTTCAAGTCAAAGGTTAGCCTAAATTCTTCGCTAAAGACCCAGGCACTCAGAATATAACCAGGATGGCAGGGTGTGGGGCCTGAGGTGTTTTTATAGGAACATGTGGAAGGAGAATCCGAGGATGGCCAGGCCTCTGAACACTGTGTACCTAAAGAGAAGAAAGAGGCCTATCCTGCCTTGGGTTCTTCCCTGGGTGACAGTTCCTTTGAAGTTCTCTTGGCGTCTGCCGTAATGTCAGCTGGGGGTTTCACTTTAGCTTCTCTATGGTCACCTGGCTCCTTTCCCTGGCTTTGAACTCCTATATACAGAGCACTTGGGGAAGTATGGAGCTCTGCACAGGAAGAGACACAAAATTCATAAAGAAAATAGAACAGGAGTGGGCCAAGTGCAGCTGGAAACATGAGGCACCTGTGGGTCACTGAGCAGAATGGTAGTTCAGATCAGATGGTAGTAAAGGCTCTGCTGTTACCTGGCCCTCAGCCTGGGCTGGGAGGCCTCTCGCCAGCAGGAGTTGCAGCCATCAGATAGTTGAACAAGCCTATAAAGACCTGTTCCCTCCCCTACAGTTACCATTAGAGCACTGGTCCCTCCCAGATTAGATTGCCCCTTGTTCCTGGGTCACCTTCAGGTGTCGCTTAGAGCAAAGGTAGCTTGGCAGAGGCTCCTGAAGCTGGGTAGGCTGTCCCATGTCTCAAGACAAACAGGCAGCAGCCATAGAGCAGTGGGTACGAGCTTCCTCCAGCTACTCAGAAATTCGTCAGAGGAGAGGGCCACCCCCAAGCAGGAGAATTAAAGGTTCAGAGGTGGCGTTTGAAGGCCATGGCCTGAAGCTCTGATGTGCATACCCCCAGGCACTGGCCCTTCGATCCTACCACTTTCAGAAGGTGGGGAAGAAGCCAGAGCTCACACTCCTCTGGGAACCTGATGATCTTGAAGAGGAGCCAGTACAGCAGGTCAGCCCCCTACTGTATCCCTGAGCCTACCTTCTGTCTCCCACATGTGCCCCTAGGTCCTCATCTGCCCCATTTCTCCCCCAGCACTATAGGCTCCCCAGTGGGGTTTCAAGCCCCCACACTAAGACCCAAGCCCTGCACTTAGACTCCAGGTTCTCACATGGAAATGCCCACTAGAGACAGACAGGAACCATCCCTCTCCCCCAAACATAACTTTCAGAATTCTTTGAGAAGCTGATTAAAGCTGTAGACCTTATATCCATCTTGTTCGAAAGGCTGACCCAACCAAGCCTGTTTTCTTGATCTTCATGAATGTTCACTGAATACCAGGTGCCTGCATGATGCCATCTAGGCCATTGGTTCTCCCCAGGCCCCATGACTCTCATTCACAGATGGGCAACAGAGGCTAGGTGAGCCTCAGCAGTCGGCTTGCTTTGATTACAGGTCCTTATCTACCCTGTCCTCTCCCTGTGCCTGGCTCTGCTACAGGTCATCACCGTCTTCAGCCTCGTGGATGTGGTCCTGCAGGCAGAGGCCACAGCCCTCAAGTACAGTGCTATCCTGAAGCGACCGGGCCCTGAGCGTTCCCTGAGCCTGGAGAAGGAGTCTGATGAGGAGCCTGAGGACTGAATGCTAGCCCAAGCCAGGCCTGTGCCTGCCCTACCCTGCTGGCTTTTAGGAATAGGACCTTTTGACACCAAAGGGGATTTTAATTTGGTTTTTTAACAACTCAGGGGTTTGTTTTTATTTTTTATTTTTTCATTTTATTTTACTTTTGCAACTCAGTTTTTAAATGAACTGGAAGGGATACAGTGTGGTTGGGGGTCAGGGGAGGGAATGCTGAGGCCTGGCCAGTACTTCCCTGAGCAGAGAGGGTCCCAGTCTTCCTGGGCAGGCAGCCTTGCTTCGACCAGGCCGCCCACTGCCCTTCCCTGCCCAGGAAATGGGGGGTTTCAGCAAATCAGTGTCATGGAATAAAATCAAGTGTGAAGTGCTGTCTGTGTAGATGCCATGGGGAAGCCTGGCAGCAGGGTGGCCTTGTGCACCCAGGGCAAGGGGGCTCCCTAGGAGCCACCTCATTGCTGAGCTGGGGTCATCAGCGCAGGACCTTCCTGCTAGCTCCAGGGTGATTCATGAGCCATGTGTGGCAGATTGATGCTGCAACCTCCTTCTGGCCGATTAAAAATATAATTAGTATGCACAGCAGGGAGCTGCCAGTCACCCTGTGCACGACTGTGGCCATCCCTCCCCACCCTTTCTCTCTGCTGCCAGTGCATGGGTTCTGGGAAGGTGGGGCTACAACCTCTCTCTCTTGTATACCATAGGCCAAAGCTCCCAGTATCCCAGTAGTCCTGTTAGCATCTGTAATATGAGTAGGTACCTCAACACCTACAGTTTCAAACCTATACCCTAGCTTGTGGAAGGATCATGGAGATGGGTGAAGCCAGACCTTCCAGAGGACAGGAACCCTTCACACCAGATCCCAGCCACCTGCTTAGCATCTTGAGAACTGGCAGACCATACCCTTGTTGCCTGTGTTCATAGGCACAACCTAGCCTATGAATTGACTTAAAGAACTACTAGAATCTAGAATGGAAACCAAAGCAACCAAGGCCCTGTTCTCCAGTGCTGTTCCCTGTGGCATCAGGATTAACAGGCTCATCTGATCTGGTCACAGTGATTTTCTTCAAAGAAAGATTCTGTAAAGTTCCCTGGCAGGTTCTTTGCAGTGAGTGACTGGCCTGGCTGCAAGGATGCTGTAGCCCTAGGATGGGCTGTTGTCTGATGAGAACCAAAGATACATCCCCACTCCTGCCCTGGGTTCTGCCTTCCTAAATGCCGTGTCAACCTCAGACAGCCTTCATGTGCCCATCCTGCTACCTCTAAGATGTCCCTTCTGCTCCCATTTCCAGACCAACATATCTAGACGGGCAGATTGGTGAGGGATGATGGTTTGGTGTTTGGGGGAAGACAATTCTGGTGCTTCCCCAGTCCTGGATGCCAGTCTAAAGGTCCCATCCCTCAAACCTATGCCACCCTCTGAGGAAAAGCAGCAAGCAACTCTGGCCTGCCAAGCCCAGGCTCCCATCACCTCCTTTCACTACCTCCCACAGAGCCCCTTGAGGAGGCAGTGGTGAAAAGCTAGGACAATACCTCCCTCCTGCCCCCATGAGGAGTAGCTGACCAGTCAGCAAGGAATTTCTGCTGTGTGGACTTGCTTAGAGGGCAGGAGCTAGACTAGAAGCTTCTACATCATGTCACTGGGAATTCTGAGGCCATGGAAGCTCTGGGTTGCCCCCAACCTATCTGACAAATGGAAGTCTCAGGTCTCCATTTGAGGTGGTGCAACCAGTCTGCACCTGTCCTAAACCCAAGCTCCTGTCCTCCTTCATTGCCTTCCAGGCTCAAAGCCAGTGGCTCGACAATCTTCCCACACCACAAAAGCTGAGCTCTTTGTGTTCATTCAGCACCGAGTCAGTACATCAATGGAACTAGCATCCATGTGCCACTGAGGGTGACAGGCCCTCTGTACCTCACACTAAGGGACTGTTGACAGAACAAGGCATACAAACTCATCAAAAGGAGTGTGCTAATTCATGCAGCTGTCCAAGGCACCTGCCTGCCATTGCAGGCTGAAGCATAGGGCAGAGCCGGTCACTGGCTTTTCCTTAGGGGCCCCTTGAGGCCCACATGGAAGGAAGACTGACACAATCCCACCCCATGACTGGAGTCTGGCAAAACTCAGAAGCAGCCGGTGAATGTTTTCCCAGGGGAAGATGGAGGCGACTGTGAGCCCAGCATGGGTAAGGGAGCCAAGGCAGGAACTTGTAACCCACCCTCCTGGGAAGAGACTGATACCCTCTACAGTCAGACTTAGGAAAGACCCCTGGAAAGGGCTCCAGTGGGCCTGGTATGGTGACCCACAGGAAGCTGGGCACCATGCACTGGAGGCACAGTAAGACAGGATGCTGGTGCCAGGTAGAGGCAAAGCCACTTTGGCAACCATTGAAGACAGTCCAGGTGAGAAGAGGGCCTGACATGGTACAAAATCCCAGAGTGGAGGCCTCCCAAAAAGGAGGTGGCATGAGCGCAGTGGGAGCAGCAGAGGCCAGAGGTGGCTCCTACTAGGGATGAGTATTTCCAGTGAGGCTGGCCTGGGAAGGAGGGCTGAGCCATAGGGCATTAATGACTCAATGAGGGGGTATGGGGGCCCATGTGTGGAACAGTTGGGCTATGTGAAGAGGATACACTTCTGAAGAGCATGCAGGGCAACCCAAGAGGCTTAGAAGAAGTGAAGTGGGTATAGCTGGGCTCTGGAAGAGAGTATTACAATCCATGGGAGCCAGGAGCCAGGGCCCTGGGGTCAGATCTTCCATTAAAAGTCATTGGACATAGGTTTCTGAAGAATACAAAACATTGCTCTCACTTTCTCCCCACAGACCACCAAAAGGCAGCAAAGAGCTTATTTTGAGAGATTCATTGTGAAGGGGAATGAAAATGTAGGAAGAAGTTGCACTGGAAGCTAAGGGTGAGAAAATTATCCCTGTTAGACCTGAGAAAGGCAGATACAAGACCATCAACAAAGAATGCTGGAACAGCCAGTCTGCAGCTCTGCACAATATCCAGCAAAATGGGACCACTCTGGGCTTGGGGTAGAGAAAGGTTGCTACAGAGGTAGCCACTGTATTAAATAAACTGGACTCTTCCCCACACCAGCAGACAAGAGATCCATCCTTGGAGAGGTAAGCTGAGGCACTCTGGGCTGGGACTACCAGGCCTGGTAAAGTCTCCTGTGCACAGGACCCCACCAGATGCAGACAGTACCTCCAGCCCCTCTGCTACAGGATCTAGTCAGCCCCCAGGATTTCAGCACCCCACAGGAGATGGAAGCATCTTCCCTGGGGGCATCCTGTACCCACTTGAAACACAAATTTGGCATCAGGAGTTCCCCCCAATGAGATCTCAGCCAGGTTTGTCATGGGGAATCCGGCTGCCAAATCCCTAGGCTACTCTGGCTTCTAATCACTTTGTGGTTCCTATCTAAATAAAGATGGCCAAGGAAATTTCTTTTTAAAAGGAAAACAAGTTCTATGGGGAAAACAGACCATTCAGGGAAAAAGAAGTATCAGAAAACAAAGTTCTCACTGACACTTTTAAAGAGACAAAAAAAAAATGGAAAAACAAGGACTAGATGCTAGTTAGGCGCAAAAGAAAGGGATAGCCAGGTGGCTCAGCCAGTAAAGCACCTGGCACCAAGCCTGCCACCCTGAGTTCAGTCAGGGCTTACATGTTAGAAGGAAGAACCTGGCCACTATGCATAGGCCAGAGTTGTGCTTCAGCAGCAACCAATTATGGTTGCTATGTATCTCCCTTAAGGCATCTGTGGAGTGTTCAAAATAGCCAAGCTACCATGAAGGCTTGGTTAGTAATCTTAAACTCAAGGTTCCAGAGAATGGTATAATTACAGTCCAATCTCCCTGGTCCCCCAATGTCTTAACTTATTTTATGAAAAATAGCTGAGCATGACAGCTCATACTTGTAATCCCAACACTTGGGAGGCTAAGGTAAGAGGATTGCCGTGCAGTGGAAGCCAGCCTGTAGTACATAGTAAATACTAATGCAGCCAGAACTATAGAGCAAGACTATCAGAAAGAAAGGAAAAATAAACATTAAAGGGTACTTGGAATAAAAGCCCATCATTAACTTTAATGGTATTTAATGGGTGCTCAATTCTTAACCAAATACCCTTGGGAGAAGTTAGATTAGTGTATGTCTCATACACATAAACAGCGGAGTGCTCAGGATTAAGGGACAGGCCAGCAGCACCAGGTGCATTAGAAGGCCCCTGCCTGAGGTAGTAGGAGAAAGAGTCAAGTCAAGGGCAGACTCCAGGAATAACCCATATGTGACAATAAGAAAGTATTGACCGGGGGAGGGGTGCACACAGCAATACAAGAAAGAAAAGACATTGTTGGTTTACCACCTGCCACTCTGGCAACAGCTGTTCTAAGGTGAATGCTGAGCAAGAATCTAAACTGCCCTGGAACCATATTTCAAGGATGGAGACATGGGAAAGGTGAGTGGCTAGTTTGCTGTCTTCAGTGGGAGGTTGTGGGGATTAACGATGGTTGCAGATCCTTCACCTACCCACCACCACACACTCTGTTCTTGTCCTTCTTCTTGAATCTGGACAGGCTCTTTGGCTCCTGAGTTCAAATATGGCAGAAGTGATGTTGCACTGCCTCGGGCCATGCCTTAAGAGACAGGTTGGTCTTGGTCCCTTTCTGTGAGAGCTCCACAGCCACACTGAGGAAGCTTTGAGGCCTCTTGGAAATGCATTCCCCCAACCCTCACCAAACCACCCCAGCTGTGGCCTTATGGAGGAGATACAAAGCCCTGTCCAAATTGCAGATTTGTGTCAATTTAAAAAAAAATTGTATGTAGGGTGCTCAAGGATAGTTCATAACAAAATATTAATGAAAAATATCAGTAGACACAACTTAAAATTGAAGATGGAGAAATGGTAGTTTTCATTTTCTGTTGTTTTTCTGAGGTGTCATTTTTACAAACTGGTAATTATAAAAGTTAAAAACCCCAAGCCAAGATTGTGGGGACTAGGGAAAAGGCTCTGTAGGTGAAGTGCTTGCCACCAACAGGAGGTGGCCTGAGGTTCTGATCCCAGAGTGCACACAAAGCAGTGCAGGTGTGGCAGCGACCAGCAGTCCCAGCACTTGAGGCAGAGAGGGATCAGGGAAGGTACCTGCCGTCAGCTTTGGGACTCCACAAACACCCACATGCTCATGCACACACATGCAATGATAAACACAGAGGGGGACGTGGTTGCCTCTGAGGTGGGAAATGCAGTGAGGAGCATGGAAGTGCTCTCTCATTTTGTTATAATAAACCTGCCAGATCCGTTTGACACTTTACATCTATGTATAATTCGGATTTAAAAAAATAAAAGTAGGGGGAAAGCTATTTATATTTAGCCAGAATGGATCCACAATCGGCCTAAAAGCTTTCCTGTACATTCAGCAAGGAGTGTATTAAACAATCCATTATTCTAGTAACTAAGATAAAAATCCCTGCTGACAGGCAGCCTGGTATTCCCATTAAAATGCTCCCATAAAGCCTCTTAAAGACACAGGCAGCAGACTTGGTGGTAATGAATCCTGGTTGCCTCAGTAGACCTTGTAGGTTCCCGTGTCAGAGTTGAGGTTTGGATGTGGAGTCCCAGGTGTGGCTGTGGACCTGGGGCAGAGTTTAAAAAAACAATGTCTAGGAGGCCTGAGGAGGGGGTATGGCAGGTGACACTGTAGGGAGCTTTCAGAAGAGCTGACTAGGGACCTTACAGGATACCAGTTAAAGGCCTTTGTGGACACAAATCACAGACTTCAGGGATTAGCTGGAGTTGAGGTAGGGGTGAGAGAAACTGACACAAATTAAAGGATCAATGGTGATGCTTTGTTTAACAATAAAGAAGGTAGAGCTAGGGCATAGCTCTGTGGTAGAGCACCTGCTTAGCATCTAAGAAGCTTTGGGTTCAACCCCTTAAAAAGAAAGGTTCTGGATTTGAGAAAATGAGTTTCAATTTACACATAAGTAAATTCTGTTTATTACCTTAAAATTTATTGTGGGCCTGGAGGGATGGCTCAACAGTTAAGAGCACTGACTGTTCTTCCAGGCACCTCAGGCTTGAGTCCAGTGGCTCACAGATGTCCATTATTCCAGTCCCACAGGGATCTGATACCTTTTGGCCTCCAGGCCCCAGGCACAGTTGTAATACACAGACATACATATAGACAGAACATCCATATATATAAAAATAAATTTAAAAAATAAGTGTAGCCAGGCCTATTAGCACAACCCTGTAATCTCAACTGCACAGGAGGCTGAGGTGGGAGAACAAGTTAAGGTCTGGCTTGGGCTACAGCGCCTATGAATTAAGGCCCAGCCTGGGTAATTTAGCAAGACCCAGTCTCAAAACAGAAACTAAAGGTGGAGGTGTCTTAGGGCATAGCCAAGGGCAGAGTCCTGGCATGGCCTATGTAAGTTCCCCAAATTACATCCTCACCCTTGCAAAAAATTAACAAGTGGTCAATTAAACCTTAGCATATGTTAATCTCCTTGATGCTGCTCTACCTTTCTATGAGCTGTTATGACTCCCAAGAGGTTTCTTTCTCTAGTATGTACAGTCATTTCAGTATGTAAGATCCTTTTAAGTAATTTATTTTACAAAAAAAAAGGTTGTTTTACTCAAACAGGTTCACGATCTGCACTGTGTTCTTCAGTGTTCATAAGTTATACATTGTACAATTCTGGAAAGCAGTTAGCCAAATACCAAAGAAATTAATGCAGAACAGGGCAAGAAACAAAAGACTCTCCTTCAGCATATTTTACCTTAATAGATTTTTCCAACTAACAAGAGTGCTTCTAGAATGAGATTGTGGTGCTTATGACAGAAAATCACAGTGAAGTTACTGAACATGGCACAGGAGATCTATGACTTTGCATTTTTCCATGCCCTGATTCCTCCAGGCATCACAAAATCCAGATTCCATTCACTGACTTAGAAAGATAACTTAGGGGCTGGGGACAAGGCTCAGCAGATAAAGCATTGCCATGCAAGCCTGATGACCTGAGTTCAATCCCCAGAACCCACATAAATTTTTTAAAAATGGAAGGAGAGAACTGAGTGCACAAAGTTGTCTTCTGACCTACACATGTACCCCACATCATACATATCGCAATGATAAATGTTTAAAGGATGACTTTATTTTACTATGTATACAATGGTCTACCTGCATGTCTCCCTACAGACAGAAGTTGGCACCAGATTTTATTACCAGTGGTTGTGAGCCACCATATGGTTGCTGGGAATTGAACTCAGGACCTCTCGAAGAATAGTCAAAGCTCTTAACCACTGAGCCATCTCTCCAGCCCCCTAAAGGATGACTTTAAGCTACACCTGCCAGTTAGTCCTTGATGCTGCCACCACTATAGCCAGACAGAGGACCTCTTGCCTGGTGGGTAAATGAGACTGACGTGCTGCCTACTGCACTAAGGAGGCACGTCCTGGTGGGTAAATGAAACAGTCAAGGGTGCCCAGAGTCATTTCTGCCAAGCCCACGCCTGAACCCCTAGGTCCTCACAGGCTGTAGCTACAGTAGTGACTCAACTAAATCTCCTCCCCAGGAACCCTGAGGGGCAAGAGCCTTGGTGTTAGAGCAGTCTGCTTCCTGTTCCCACCCTCAGAGCCCTAGCAAGTTGTGTGTATGGGGATGTTCACATCCTGCATGGCTCGGGGATTGACCTACCTGGGGTGATGAAAGATTGAAGAAAGGACTGACAGACACAAGTACAGAAAAGCTGGGATTGGGTAGACTATGCTCCCTCCAACGGAGGGTACCAACTGCAGCCAGGAACCTTGGTGCATTTATTTCATACAGCTGAGTTAAGGAGGCCGACTTAGCTCATCTTTGTAAGAGGTCTCCAGGGGAGCAGTTTAGCTGTAGTCATCCCAGAGGAGGAAGCCGTGGTTGGTAGTTTCTGCATATACTGCTAAAATTCACATTCAGACCATGGGAAGGCTTTGTCACTCCCATGGGTCTGAGGCATTCAGGTCCTTGATGTAGCTAAACCCATGTCAGCAACACACATTCACCCAGGACTTCATCTACTCCTTACACTTAACACAAGGCTTCTTCTGCTCCCCACGACGGGGGAGGGGTGTGTATATTCCTTGCTGGAATATTCAAAGCAAGGTCCTACCTCACAGGTCTCCATCAGAACAGAAGGGTAGCTATGCCAGAATGAGCCACCTCCTTTAACACTGGCCCTGGGCTTCACTAGCAGGCCTTGCAGGGTTCCAAGGCTTCTTTCTTTGTTCTGAAGTTCAGGGTATGGCCTCCTGTTCCTTGTCTCTTCCTCCCCTTTCCCCTCAGTGCAGACTATACCAGGTTTCCCACTGAATCCCCATAGCAGCCCTGGGACACATGTCCTGTGGCATGCCCATTCTCAAGTCAGAGATTCTAGGTTTGGAGAGGCAAAGCTTTGAGAGATAACCAAAACATGGTGCAAGTGAGTAGAGGCTCAGATCCAAAATTTACTTCCTTTATTAAACATTTTAAATTCTAATTGTGTGTGCATGGGTGTTTTGCCTGCATGTATGTCTGTGCACCACTTGTGTGCCTGGTGCTGACAGAGGCCAGAAGATGGGGTTGAATCCTCTGGAACTGGAGGTAGTCAGTTGTGACCAGATGGGTCCTGGGGATCAAACCCAGGTCCTCTGTAAGAGCAGCCAGTGCTCTTAACCACTGTGCCATCTCTCCAAACTCTGATTTCTTTCTTTCAGTTACACTTCTCAAAACTCAGCTATTCATGTATCACTTTAATGTTAATTTTTGCCATGGCTAAATATGGCCTGTGGTCATATTTATTTAATGTTTTTCATTAAACAAGCTTAGGTTTTTCCTTGAAATAATTAGAAAGAAAAACTTATAGCTACCCAAAACAGGCTGGCTAGGGAGGGTCCATCCCCAGTACCCAAAGAATGGGGTGCTGTGGTGCCTGACTGTAATCCCAGGGCTAGGGGGAGGTGAGATGGGATCGAGTTCAAGGTCATCTGCTTATATAGCAATTTTGAGGCTAGCTGTGTTCATGATGGAGGAGGGGGGAAGGAGGGCAGGAAAGAAGATAAAAGAAGGGAGTAACCAGAATATTTTATATAAATGCATGAAATTGTAAAATAACTAGATTAATTAAAAAGCAGAAAGACCACCACCATCAGCCAAGAGTAGAAGGCAGCTGTGTGTTTGAAGCCTGCAAACAGCAGTGTTAGTCCTTCGCCCAGGGCTCAGGCTGTAGTGCTAATCTCTGCTTCAACAGAGATGGGAAAGTCATCACAATATTAAAGACATTCAGGAACCAACCGGGAGACAGTCTTTCCTTGATAGCATCAAAAGAGTAGGAAGAGAGATGACGCCAGCACCAGCCCATAGCCCCTGTGCCTGGGAGACTGGAACCAGGGAGCTCTTGAAGACTCCATCTCAGTAATGGTTCAGTAATAGTTTTTTGCCCTGTCGTAGTAGCTAAAGACCATACCTAACACATGAGTTTGTCACATCTTGGAAAATGCTGATTGAGATGGAGATGAGAACCATGGCATGAACAGATACATCTAATCTCAATCATGTTGCAAACCTGCTCCTTCCTTTTTCCTTCTGAGATAGCTCACACTGAAGAGGGCTGGCTGGCCCACCAGTGGTACACAACTGAAGACCATGACTCCCCCTATCCCAGAATTCACAGCAAGAGGTGTAGAGCCTTGTAAGTCCCTCTTCCATCCATGACTGATTGCTGACAGCAGCAGTCTTGTGGCGGCCCAGTACAGGTAACTGCAGTTTCTGAGTTCATGGCTGTGATGACTGTGCAGTAGCCAGAAGATGGCATTTCCATGTCCTTCTTTCTGCCTTCTGATTTAACATTCTTTCTGCTTCCTTCTCCACCTTGTTCCCTGAGCCTTAGAAGGGTGGTATAAATGTCTTTATACCACCTCTTTAGGGCTGAGCACGCAACTACCCTTTTCTCAGTGGCTGGGCCTCAAATGCAATCATTGGGCAGTGGTTCGTTGCCTCCAAAATAAGTGGGTACATCTTTCTTGACAGGTCTTTTCTAGCACTGGTAGGTAACCAAGAGAAATTGCAAGAGTCTAAACTGTTCTGAGAGTCTTTGAAGCATCCCTGACCAACAACTGGCATGGAAGTCAAACCTGGTTCTGGGATTTTGGTTTAGTAACCCACAGCTCCTACGAACATTATCCAACCATGTAGGGTATCTCTCCTCCAATATATATATATATATATATATTACATATCCTCTAACTTATATGTGAGTAATTTATATACTCTGTTGCAAGATAGTGAGTTTGTCTGTGACATATATACTTTGTTTCGGCTAACCACCCCACCTGTCTTTGTCTCTTCTTCCTCTTCTTTTTTTTTTTTTCCATGATATTTATTGAGCTCTACATTTTTCTCTGCTCTCCTCCCTGCCTCTTCCCTCCCTCCTTCAACACTAGCCCCAAGGTCCCTATGCTCCCAATTTATTCAGGAGATCTTGTCTTTTTATACTTTCTACTTCCCACGTAGATTAGATCTATGTAAGTCTCTCTTAGTGTCCATATTGTTGTCTAAATTCTCTGGAATTGTGGTTTGTAAGCTGGTTTTCTTTGCCTTATGTTTAAAAACCACCTATGAGTGAGTACATGTGATAATTGT
>PVIU01016771.1:0-44036 GCA_004026605.1 Ondatra zibethicus
GGTCCCCTGACCTCAGGGTCTCAACTGCCTCAGCACAAACTCCCACTTCCTCAGCGCCAGTTCCGTGTCCTGAGCAGACACATCCCGGTGCCACACGGTCCGCACGGAGTGTTCTGTCCAGGGAAAGAGCAGCACGCTCACAGCACGGCCGGTCTGAGCCACCTCCTCAGCGCTCACAGCCTGTAGGCGCTGGCACAGTTCTGCAGGAGGCAGCCCCGCCACCTGCACCAGCACCATGTTGGTCTCCACGGTGTCAGGATCCACAGAGCAAATGGGTGATGCCAGGTCCCGGAGTCCTGGAGCCAGACACGGTGGTGAGTACACCCGAACCCCAGGGCCCAGCCACGGGCCACCACTGGAACTGCCCCTCAGGGAAGGCAGGAGAGCAGCCCAATTATCTTGTGGGGAAATAGACCCTGAGTCCTGATGTGGTATTTGGGAACATGAGTTGGATCCTACTTTTCCACTTCTCTGGGTCTCAGATGTGGGGACATCATAGGATTCTTAGGAAATTTTTAAAAATGCACAGAAGACCCACATTGGAGGCTCCGGGCTGTCTTGGTTCCTGACTCAGCTGGCTGCATCCCTGTGTGAGTGCCCGTGAGTGCCCATGGAGTAGGGCCTGGTGAGGCAGGAGAGCCCAGGTCCCATCCTAGAAGCTTAATAGAGGCTTTGGGGTGCAGATCTGCTGGCGCCTAGTTCTGCTGCTGGGGGCATCTAAGCCCAGACAGTAGGGAGCGAAGGTGAGTGGGGGTGGGGACTGGTCCAGGCACCTTTAGCGAATCTCCGGGCATTCTCATGATCCCTTGGCAGTACTTCCTCTGCCTCAGCCAGTCCCACCATGGCAGCCGCAGCCAGTACTCCAGCCTGGCGCATGCCTCCACCCAGGGCTTTGCGGAGGCGCCAGGCTTCCTCAATGAAGCCTTTGGCTCCACCGACCAGCGCCCCGACTGGTGCACCAAGACCCTAAGGGAAGAGAAAGACTCCTGGAGTCATCCCGGAAGTGGGGACGGCGGGGGCTGTGCAGCCCAGGGCCAGCGGGTCTGTGAGGCTCAGGGGTCCAGCTGTATCCTCAGTGGGGTACCCACACCCCATCTGCCTCGGGAAGGTGTGCCTACCTTAGAGAAGCAGAAGGATACAGAGTCACAGTGCTCCACGAGGCGGGCGGGGGGCACACGCAGAGCCACGGCTGCATTCATCAGCCGTGCCCCATCCAGGTGGACCCGTGCTCCATAGGTGTGGGCCAGGAGGTGCACCTGGGAGCAAAGAACAGAGGGGCCGGGTAGGAAGGGCATCTGGGCTTGGCGTCCCTTTTAAAAGATTTTTAAAAATTATTATTTCTATTTATTAATTAGTCTAGGATGCGTCTTCACGTGGATATTTGCATGATTGCAAACTCCTGTGTAAATCAGAGGCACTGACGTCCCAGGAACCGGAGTTTCAGATGGTTGTGAGCCACCTGATGTGGGTGCTGGGAATCAAACTCAGGTCCTCCGGAAGAGCAGCCAGTGCTTTTAGCCACTGAGCCCTCTCTCCAGCTGCCTTAAGATTTATTTTCATTTTATGTGTGTGTGGGGGGGTATATGCCAGGGGTGGCGGTGTGGCTATGGAGGCTGAAAGAGGGTGCAGACGCCCTGGAGCTGGAGCTACAGGTGTTTTGATCTAGCGACGCTCAGGTCCTCTGGGAGAGCCGCAGCCATTCTTAACTACTAAGTCATCTCTCAGTCTCCTCAGAGTTAGGCATCTTGAGGAACCACAAGGGGTCTAGAGTCAGAAGCCTGGTGGCTCTGTGTATTTGGGACCTGAGGAGTCACCCTATGCCACCCATGTGAACTTTCTATCCCCAGGTAGAACAGGATCCTGAAGCCAGAGTGATAAATCCCGGCCATTTTCAACCTAGGACCAACACATTCCCCTATGACAGTCGGGTCCCTGATGGGCTCCCATAGCATGTGTCAGAGGGGATTTGTCCCTAGGGATAGGGACAGTTCAAGGGGCACAGGAAGTCAAGAGCACGCTGGCACTGGGGCCCAGCTTGGCAGGAGCCTACCTGGCGGAGGTAGTCAATGGGGAGGACCCGGCCCCCTGCGCTGCTGTGTGTGTTCTCCAGGCACACAAGCTCACAGACTGGGTAGTAGGAGTTCCTGAAACCCCGAGTGAGTGCCCTCTCCAGCTCGTTCAGGTCCAAGGTGCCATGGGGCATGTCTGGGAGGGGCTGGGAATGCACCCCGGCGATCTGCAGGCAGGAGAGGACACAGGATCATATAGGTCGAGTGGAACATCCAGACAGGAAGTTTCCTCCGCAGTAGGGGCCACCTCTGGGCCCCAGAGTCTTTGTTTTGAGCACACAGCATCCTAGCTGGGGAGGCTGCCGGCCCCTTGCTGCTTAGAAAAGTTCAAAAGCTTCTTTCTGGAGTGCTAGTGCTCCATCTGCCCACTAGGGGGCAGTAAGGCACCGAGGCAGATGAGCAAATCTGGGCCCAGGCCCTCCCTCCCCATCTCCCTTGATTGCTTCCCTGTGCCTTTCCCTTTCTCCTCTCTGCCTGGTGCCTGGGCAGCAGGTTCCTACCCTGGCATCCTGACTGGTGGGAGGATGTCCAAAGTCCCAGGGGAGTGGTTCCTGGTCCTTACCTGAGCCACCCCGCCCTGCTCATAGACGTGGAGGTGGCATTCCTGCCCAAGGAGGACCTGGGAACCCCGGCGCCGGCAGTGACCCATCACTGAGATAGATGGGAGGAGGGCAGGACTTGGAACTGGGTCCAAGAGGGTCCCACTGCCCCTGCTCAGTGTGGCCAGGCTGAGCCTGAGCCCCAGTGAGCTCAGACTTTCAGTTAGGAAGCAGCACCCCTCCAGACGCTTCCCTGGCGCGTGCTGATAAGGTCGGCGTGCTGCACAACTCTGGCGTGGCTTCACCGTGAATGCTGCACGCTAACACTGCATCAGAGCGCTGTGGCCCACTGCAGGACACTTCCAGCAGGGGAGAGCACTGGGGTGCTGGCCCCGGGAACGGGCAGCTCTGGGCACCAGCAGCACCCAGGAGGAAGAGCTGGGAGTGGTGGAGATTTGCAGACCTCACTCCTCCCATTGCCTTCTGCCAGGGTGCTCCATTGGCTGCACCCAAAAGAAACCCAGGGACGTGTCCACCAGAGAGCTGCAGACCCTAGCTCTGAGGGTGGGCGGACACTCACCAGAGATGAGGTTGGCCATGGTGTTGGTGGGCACAAGCAGGGTCTGCTCCACCCCAAGCAGCTTTGCAGCCTTCTCCTGCAGTTCTGAGAAGCGAGAAGGGAGGGCGGGGCCAGAATGCCTATCAACAATTGCTCAGAGCCGCTGGGCCCTGGTCCAGTTCAATGTGCACCTGATACTGGGTGTGATGGTGTACCCTGTCACTCGAGCACTCTGCTGAAGTAGGACAGCGGCTTGAGGGCAGCCCTAGCTGCACAGCAAGACCTTGTTGTAAGCCACTCCCTCCAAAAAAAAAAGTGAATTTGCTCAGATAAAAGCCCGCGGTCTTATGGGCAGGGCTTGGAGCCCATCCACCATCTTGTGTAGTCTGTGGTCAGGTAACCACGTGCCATGTCCAGAGAGGGCCCTCTGTCAATCCTCTGCGTGCTACCTCCTCCTGGGCCGCAGTGCCCTGCCCCAGGCCACCGAAACTCCCTTGTGGTTTAGCCTCCTTTCCCACCCCACCTCACACCTGTTTTTCTTCTTTTCCCATCAGCCCCAGCAGGTGAGGCCCTGCGGTTTCCCCGCAGACTTCCTCTGCACAGCACCACGGAGGAGTCTCTGGGGAGCTGGCAGGGCATAAAGGGTGCAGCTGGTGGGTGAGCGAAAGGCCTCTCTAAAGTCTGTGGTGGCTTCCTGATCTAGATCCTGTCCCCAGAAGACACAGGTGTCTCCCTGCACCCTGAAGGCTGTCACTCTCCTCCCTCCAGCCCCCCACTCCCACCCCGGGTTCAAAAGACACCCTCCCAGACTCCCGAAGGCCAGCACCTCCCCAGCCTTGATGTGGGGACCTGTTTACACCCCAGGTGTGGGCTGAGCGGAGAAGCTCAACATCTTTGAAGTTCAACAGCCACAATAATCCCTGGGCCCACGAACAGGCCTCCGGGGATCAAAGCAGTGATCTGCGGTTTATCTCTGGACCCATACACCCCAGCAACACTAGAGGTCACTTTAACAGTGCCTATCGACCCCGGGTGGGCTTTGGGATTTGCTGTCTCCCTAAAGCACTCCCTAGGCTATGAAACTTTACCTCTGGGAAGGTGCAGCAAGCCCAGAAACCTCCCCTCATTTGGTTTTGTCTTGGTGAAGTCAGTCAGTGAATGAAAGAGAGTAGTTCCATCAGTCAGAACTGCCTCAAACCCCGGTTCTTCCCTGTTCCTGACACGGGTCCTTGAGCTCCTCTCTGGCCACCTCAAGGCCTTTCTTTGCAAGATTGGACAACACTCATCTGGGCAGTTGGGTGACAGTGGACAGAAACCACCCGGTGGCCCTGTTAAAATGCAGATTCTGGCTCCCCGAGTCCAACGTGGAGCTCGAGTCTGCATTACGAAGGCTCTCCGGGAAAACGAGCAGGGGCGCTTGTAGGTGCGTCCTCAAATGACATGAGGCACAGCTCTGCGTCCACGCTGTCCTCCCGTCAGCACCACGGACAGCGCCCCGGGGGTCACCTCAACGACCCCTGCCCCGGGCCTGCTCGCCCGGCTCACCGAGGACCGTGGGGTCTTCACCGTAATCGTCGTCTCCCACGACCGCCTCGGCCATGGCGCGCCTCATGGCCGGCCCTGGCCGGGTCACCGTGTCGCTGCGCAGGTCTACCACCTGGTCTGGGACCCCCGCCCAGTTCCTAGACCACCGCGCCCAGGGCACCTTGAGCCCCGGGACCACGGTCCGGGCCAGTCTGCGGAGCATGGCTGCAAAACTCGCCTTTCTCTCCCGCAGGAGCGGTGGACACTCTCTTCCGGGAGTGCGGGGGATCCGAGAGGCTGGGCTACTTTGACCCGGTGCAGACAAGAGCTGGGTAGGCCCGGGGCACTCTGGGAGTTGTAGTCTTTTCTGAAACTCTAACCATCTTGATTCCCGCAGCATGCTGGGAGTTGTAGTTCATGTTCACCGTGCAGCTTGAGAATTTGGGATGATAGTTCCTTGCTTTGCTGAAGGGGTAATCATTTTTTTCCCCCTGTTTTTTCGAGACAGGGTTTCTCTGTAGCTTTGGAGCCTGTTCTGGAAGTCGCTCTGTAGAGCAGCCTGGCCTCAAACTCACAGAGATCTGCCTGCCTCTGCCTCCCGAGTGCTGGGATTAAAGGCGTGTGCGCCACCCCCGCCCCGCAAGGGTAATCTTTTATTCAGTTGACGTCCAGGTGCCTTTCAGCGTGTACCTGGCCCTGCTCGCGACACTGCAGATTTAACTTAGTTAAGTGTCCCTGCCACTAAACAGCCTGAGTGCTGGGGAGACCGCTGAGCCATCTCTCCAGCCCCGCACGGTCCTTGTTTCACACCAGAGGAAACAGACTTCAGGCGCTGCTGTGAGTCCCCGACGTCCAGCAGTCATATATGGTACCATGCTGACCCTAAAGAGTAGCTTTTCCACCGTTGGAGTCTTTAATTTTTCCCTTCTGAAACAGGATGTCATGTATCCTAGGCTCGTTCTGAACTCACTGTATAGCCTAGGTGACCTTGAACTTCTGATTGTCCTGCTTGGGGTGACAGGTGTGTGGCACCATGCCCAGATTATGCTGTGTTAGGAACTGAATTTAGAACTTGGTGCATGCTGGGCAAACAGTCTACCAATTGAGGTACTTCTCCAGCTCTCTCTCTCTCCTTTTTAATAAAATGAATTTAAAACCTTTAAAATTGGGTCGCCCATTGGATCCAGAAGAGGGGTTTGGACACCCTGGAGCTGGAGTTACAGGTGTGGGTGCTGCAAGGATGGTATGCGTGTTTCAGTGTTGAGCCTTCTCTCTAGTGCCTGTGTTAAGGTTGTTTGGTTTTTCTCATGCTGTAGATCTCATTATGCATAGTCCCCAAGTGCTGGGATTATAGGAATAAGCCACCATGTTCAGCCTTCAATATGGCTTTACCAAGCACTAGCTAGGTGCCAGGCAGGGGACACAAGGATTGCCTTCATCTGGGAGCTGGTGGTATAATCTCCCAGGGCATTATGAGAAACAGCCACAAAGGTATCTAGGAATCCCCCTCCTTCCTACACCATTGCCCTTGAAAGATGCTTCCATGGAAGTCATGCCCAAGAACGCTGTGACAGAGCCACCTACCAGCAAGTGTGAGACCCTTGGGTTGATTCCCCAGCACTGCAAAAGGTAGGTGTGGTGGCTCATGCCTGTAATCCCAGTCCTGTGGGAGGCTGAGGCAGGAGGATGGCTGAGTTTCAGGCCAGCCTACATTGGAGTCAAGGACTCTGTCTCAGAAAAACAAAATAGCAAGGAAAATAAGATTCCCCCATTCTACTCCCAGCTGTGTGTCAGTTGTACCCAGGATGGGAGGTGGGAGGCTGTACTGACCCTGTGCCTGGCTCATGGGAGACTTGCTCTTTATCCTAATGTTGGAGCTGCAAGACTCCGGAACTTGGTGCTTCTATTGTGGACTACACTGACTCACCAGGACCTCCCAGGTGACAGGGAAGTTGGGAACTCAGCCCTGCTAGTTGTCTGTCTGTGGTGGGTTGAGAGCAAGCTGGTCTGAGAGGGCCTCACGGAGCAGAGAGATGCCAGTCTAACAAGGTACCCCTCAGGGATTTCAGCCTGTCTCAGAAGCTGACCCTGCCCCCTCTCTGTCACTTCGCCATCCTCCTGCTGGGTCTGCAGGTGGTGTGTTGGGAAGAAGCAGCCGCCAGGCAGGCTTCCTGGAGGAAGCAATAATAGTCTTGGAAGGCAGAGAAGTGTATAAGCAGGTGATGGAGTAGGGGAGGGTGACAGGGAAGGGAGCAGACCCTGTTGGAAGTCCAGGGGGCTGGAGGAGTGGCTATGAGGCTCAGAGGCCACCTGTAGGGACAGAACCAACTCTAAGGGTCTCTTCTCCTCTCCCAAACTCCTAGCAGAGCCATGCTAAAAGGGTGCAGAGGTCAAGTCCCTGTAGGCCTGAGGCCCCATGGACTTGCACCTAGTAGAAAGGCTCCCTGCCTCCCCATAGCTGGGTGCTCTGGCCCTGACCCACAAGCTCTGCCTAATTCCCGAATTCCAGCCCTTAGAAAACAAGCCCTTATCTCATTGTCTGGCTCCAGCCCTTCTGCTGGGAAGTGGGGGCGGGAGCGAAGACTCTGTGGGAAGGGGGGTGGATGGGCTGGGAGCAGTCACAGGAGCTCTCAGGGGAGAGAGGGGACAAAAGAGCAGTCACCTCCCTTTGACGGCAGAACTAGAGAATGGCCACCTGCTTGTAACCCTCTCAGAAGCTATAAGGCCATCCCAAGGGGGGCTCCCTGTCCATCGTTAAGCAGCTATGTGGAAGAGGAACAGGGCACAAGGCTTGAGGCCCCCGCCTAGGTGACATAGCTGGACCACTAGCTTTTGTCTTTCCCAACTGAGTCTGTCTCCCTACAGAGGCAAACAGTTTCTATGACCAGGTCTTCCTGGTTGGTGCCTGCTATGTGTACAACCAGGTGTGTTTGGAGGAGACTGGGACTCTCTCTGTTGTGTTGTGTGTATGTATCTGAGTGTGTATCTGTATGGATTGTGTGTGTGTGTGTGTATCTGAGTGGATTGTGTATGCTAGTACGTGTGTTTATATGTGCATGATTATGCATGGATCTGTGTGCATCTCTGTGTGTACACGTTTGCATGCTTCTCTCGCTGTACCTGAGGTTTGAGTCGTCCTGGTGAGAGGTCAGAAGGTAGACAGGCTCCCTGGTAAGCAGGCAGATGGGGAGAGAGGATCATAACTAGGTAATAAAAGTGGCAAGTTTCCAACATGACCTCCTG
Source organism: Ondatra zibethicus (assembly GCA_004026605.1). NCBI lineage: Eukaryota > Metazoa > Chordata > Mammalia > Rodentia > Cricetidae > Ondatra > Ondatra zibethicus. The sequence goes on from PVIU01016771.1 coordinate 7,935, forward strand.
ACCTTCCTCGACCTCCTGACTTGAAACAAAAGCCTGGCAGCTTTGGCCCCCACCATTTGGCATCCCGCTGATGGGCAAGGCTGGGTCAGGGCATGGGACACAACAGTTCTGGGCTAGGCAACTGTCCTAGCTTTACACTGGGATTTTGGCCACTCTGCTCTACAGAGGGAACATGCATGTTCCCTCACCTCCAGAAAATGCCTTCTTTTACCTGCTGATCCTGTCTGCCACACTGGAGGTTTCCCTGCCTTTTGATTCTTCAACTGTATCACTGGTGACAGCTGAGGACAAGCCACCCTCCCTGGGTAGGGTAAGGAATCTCCTACTATGCCAGCTCCTTTTGGGTTCTGACTTTTCCCATGTCCCCAGGCTGACCCCATCCCTTGTCCTCTCTAACTGTGGCCTGTATGCAGTAGTTAGCACTAAAGAGTCCCCTTGGCAAAGGTCACCAGGTCTCGTCTCCTCGCCTCACAGCCAGTACTCCGGGCAAGATGGACCTTTTATTTGGTGTTTATGCGCAGGTGCATACGTGCACAGGTGTGCATGTCCACATGGAGGTCAACTTCATGTGTCTTTCCTCAGGTGCCGTCCACCTAATTTTTGAGACAGAGTCTTTCCCTGTGACCTTAGACTCACTGACTAGGGTAGGCTGGCTAGCCTGCTAGCACTTGGAATACGCTCATCTCTGCCGTGATTACAGCTTTTCACGCAGGTGCAGGGATGGCGCTCAGGCCCCTGTGCTTCACGAACACAGCCATCTCCGCAGCCGCCCCTCGCCCAGCCGGCCTCTTGATGTAGGTTTTTTTTTTTCTGGGGCTTTTCACCAGCACTGTAGCTTGCCTTGTGACACACTCTGGTCCCCAAGTGTTGCTTCCTCCTGAAGTCTCAGGCTTGTATCCCTTCTGTCGGGACCCTTCCCCCACCCAGCTATCAGCACATGGCTTTGGTCACCACCTCCTCAGTCTCTGGGTTTCAGCTGAAGTATTCTTCCACCAAGAAGCCCCGTGGCCCAGTCCAACAAGGGAGGGAGTGGGCCCTCTTTCTGGGATACACATAGCACCTTTCTTCCCTCTGCCCATGGCCACAGGTGCATGTTTCTGTCGCTTGCTCTGTGCAGCTGATGCACTAAACCCAAAAGGCCCGCTGGGGGCTTTTTGTGTCATGCCCTGTGTGCTTAGCCCAGCACCCAGTTCTGGGACTTGGTGAATGATAGCTGAGTGGCAGGTGATGGGGGGACACATGGGGCAACCTGCATATGTGTGTGTCCCTGAGGTCAAGTCATCCTGGGGGCAGCTGAATGGCTGACAGGGGAGAGACCCTTGGTTCAGTGCCCCTTGATCTTGGTCACTGGCTGTGCACACGGAGAACAGGGTCTGTCCTGTCTCTGTGGACAGTCTGGAGAACAGGATCAGCCCCACCCTCACCCTCTCCAGCCGCCTGAGGGAGGATTCTAAGAGGCTCAGGTCAGGATTTCTGGGGGAGAGCTGCCTCTGGGGGTACCTTTGACTCCCTGGCACCTGGCCAGGCTGGGGCAGGCTGTGGGGTATGGGCGCACGTGCGTGTGCGTATTCCTGTAATACTGGGCCACTGGCAGGAAGTGAGCAGCAGGGAGGCTGCTGGGAACCCGGGCGGTCCCTCAGAGATAAAGAGAGGCAGCAGATTGGAGCTGTAGATAGCAGCTGGGCCCCAGTAAACACGGGGAAGTGTCTTTCCCATCCACTCAACCCACCCCTCTATAGGGCACTGGTCCAACCCAGTCCCACCACCCTGAGAGACCAGCACGGGGGAGGGGCGAGGGCAGGTGCTAGAAGAATGGAGCTGCTGGCTGGGCTTAGCAGTGAGTGCTTGGCCCATGTAGCCCCATCATACCAAGGCCTCCTGTTTTCAGGCAAAACTGGGAACAGGAAAGCACACTTCCTCCAAGTCCTTGCACCTCCCCTCTGAGAAGACCCCACTGGTTGGAAGGGTTTTGCCTTGAGACAGCTGAGCAAACCCAGCGCTGTGCCCTGAGGGTGGGGAGTGAGAAGGGGTACGGCAGGCAGGCTACAGTGGGCCAGGAACGCCTGTCCCCTTTGCACCAGCTCGCCTTGGCATGGGTGAGTGAGAGCCAGATCCCAGGGCTCAGCATAGTCTCCTGTTTTCCTCTCGCAGTGATGAAATCGAACTCTCTCACAGAAAAGCACACAAAGCATATTTGTGCCGTGTCACAAACAAATCCGAACAGCAAATGAACTCCCGTGTCATGGCCACTCCCATTAAGAAGGGGACCATGAAACTCGCTGTGGTGGTGGCTCAGGCCTGCAATCCCAGCACTTGAACAGTGGCTGAGGCAGCAGGATTCCCGTGAGTCTAAGGTCAACATGGGTTGCAGAGTGAAGCTCTATGTTGGAAGAAAGAGAAAAAGAGAAAGAAAGAAAGAAAGAAAGAAAGAAAGAAAGAAAGAAAGAAAGAAAAGAAGTGGACCATGGCCAGGGTTCTAGAAACTTCCTTCCCATCCACTCCCTCCCTCTGCCTGCCACCTGTTTTGCCAGCATGAGTGCTTCTCTCCGGGGAGTGGACTGTGGTTGGATTTGGGGCTGTGTATGTGAAATTCTTGTAGTTTGGCACAATCTTCCTGAGAGCCATCCACCTTTCAGTTGTCCTTCCTGTTTTGTGATGGCTGCATACCTTTCTACTCCAGTTCTCACCTTCTCCCCCCATGGGCCGTCTGGCTTGACAGCAAGTGCCTTGACCTGCTGAGCTGTCTCCAGGCCCTAGGACACAGTTCCATTCAAGATACCCTCAGCCGTGTCTGGTTAGCTTTGTGAGCCGTGCTGCTGGGAGCATCCTTGTTCCTGACTCTGTGGTGCACAGGCCTAGGGTGGAGCCAGTGAGTCAGCACAGGCTACCTCGCAAGCCCTCTCCCCAAGGGATGGAAGTGGTGTGCTCTCCCACTTCCCTGCTGCCTGTTTATCTGGATAGAGGATGCTCGCGTCACCAGACTTACTCCAGCCCTCTGGGCAGGCAGGCCTGTGCTGTGTGTGTCCTTGGGACTTGCAGGACCTTGCTTTGTGTTTTGTCCATTTGTACTCCCTTTAAGGAAAGGGTCTGTCTTCCTGAGGACCAGCCAGCCAGTGATTAGCTTGTAAATGTTGCAACCATTCTGGCAGGGAAATGCACGCCCTCCCCAAGTGGTTTGCTCTTACCTTGCAAGGCATTTATTTATTTATTTTGTTTTATTTATTTGTTTATCTATGTATATATTTATTTATTGAGATAAGGTCTCTTACGTACTTCTGGCTATCCTGGAACTCACAATGGTGACCAGGCTGTCCTTGAACTCTTAGAAATCTGCCAGCCTCTGCCTCCCTGGTCCTGAATTAGGGTCCCTGGTCCCCGTGCCCGGCTTTATAAAGTTGCCCTCAGTACTTCGTGGTTGTAGGTTTTCTCCCCCATCTTCTGCCAGGGGACACGGGGCTGTGTGCATCTTCAGTGCTACGTATCCACCGTCTGCTAGGCTTGCCCCTTTGGAGGAGTGGCAGGATGGAGGAGAGCTGTCTGGCCCCTTCTCTGGAGCCTCCACTCGTCCTATGGGCCTCAAGATGGCCACTGTGTTCTGCTCTGGCTTGTATAACAGGCTACAGGACTTGTATGACAGCTACAGGACACAAGGTGGGGATTGGAGGGGACTGGACCCAAAGGAAGAACAGTTCTGATGGGTCTAGAGAAGGGCCAGAGATGATGAGTGGGCCCTGGAGGCCGGGGACACCAAAACCAGTGCAGGGGACCCAGAGGTGCTGGGCAGACTGGGAGCCCCACACATTCAGCCAGCAATGACAATGAGATTCTAGAAAGGGCTGGAGACGGAGACGTTCTTGGCTCTTGGTGAGCTAGGGTGCCGGACAATCCACAGTCGCCAAAACTGTCCCAAGCTTGTAGCTTCTGGGCTCATTGTCCTGCATCCAAGAGGAGTGGTGGCGTTCAGATGAGGAGCGAGCATATAGGAGGGACGGAGGGAGGGATGGAGGGACATGGACTTATAAGGAGCGGTAAGGAAGAGCTCCCGAGAGAGGGAAGGTCCCATGACAGGAGCGGGCAAGATAGAGGTGACCTTACGGAGACTTTTGAGCCTTTCTGCCAGGCCAGCCAGGAGACCACGCACCCTCTCACCATGTGAACTCTCTCAGCCCAACTGGAGAGGCAGTCATGTGTGTTACTTTTCCAGTCAGGAGAGTGGTCACATGTTACAGTCATGACCAGCTCGTGATCAGGTCTGCCATTACTTCCCTGCTATGAGCCAGCTCCATTTCATGCCCAGGTCCCCTCTGGCCACTTCCAGCACCATCCCCTCCCCAGATGTCACAAAGACTGAGATTGGATGCCTTGGAACAGCAGCATCTGGCTGATGTACCCATCCTTTGAGGTCCCCTGGGGTGGAGCCACCAGGATCTGCCTTAAAGAGAACTTGAGGGGCAGCTTTGGAACCTGGGAGCCCAACAGAGACAAAGGGTTGGAAGAGCAGAGGGCACCCAGGAGATCGTGGGGGGCTATTGCCCTTGTGCATGGCTGGGAGGCAGCCAGCCTCCAGGAATCTCAGATTGGGATGGGGGCAGTGGGGAGCATGGGGAGGTACTTGAGATAGCCCAGTCCCCACAAAAGAGTCTCCCTAAGAGGCTGGATGTTGTGGCAGGTTTGGGCACTGAGTGCGGCAGCCTCAGCAGCCTCTGCAGCCTTGGGCTCCCCTGCAGGGTTTGAGAGAAGCCGCCTCCTGACCCCTGCCAGCTGCGTTTAGAGGCTGTGAGGGCACCCACCTTCCCGGGTGTCTCAAGCTCCCTTTGACAGCAGACTAAGCTTCTGGTATTCCCTGCTACCTGTTTCTTTCCAGGACTGCTCCTCCCTTCTGGGTGCTATCCCTCTCTCCAGGCCAGCTCCCTAGCTCCCTGCTCACGTGGAGGCCTGGCCCTGCTCCCTGCTCACAGGGCAGCCTGGCTCCTGGCTCCTGGCTGGCAGCTGGGGCCTGGGCAGTACTGCGTTTGACATTATTTACTGTGCAACTTCCTTCTTCTTCCAGGAACTTGTCCTCTAACTTCAGGCGGCTTCTGATCAGGCAGCAAGGCTTCTAATCTCTCGCATCTCATTTACTGGCTTCTGCGCCTCTCAAGCTTCCTGCTACTGAGCCCGGGCTGAGGTGCGGGGTCAGCACCCAGCCTGCTGAGATCCTCGCCCCTCTGGAGCCCCGGGGCAGACAGGAAGACAGAGGGGTCAGATTCTGGGGCAGGGTGGCCAGCTGTGGAATGTGCTTGGTACATTAGCCACTGGCCCAGTGCTGTGTGCAGGAGAGGACTCTGGCCCCGGGGCTCAGGATGTAGTTCTTCCCTCTGCCCCTGTGGGTTTAGCAGAGGACCTACAAGACGTGCCTCTCTTGAGACCGTCCCCTGTGTTCCCTGAATTCCCTGCTTCTGCAGCCTGAGGCCAGAGCTCAGTGGGTGAGTGTGGGAAGGCTTGGGAGACGGACATGGACAGATCTGTGTGGATGTGTTTGAGGCTTTGCTGGAGATGGGGACTGGCAGGACCGGCCTGCTTGTCGACCCTGGTTCCCTAGTGTACACTGGCATCTCGCTCAGATCACAAGGAATGTGGGCAAAAACATCCGTGTAGCCCCCCACCTAGGACCTGAGTCTCTGGACAGTCAGGTCCTGCTTTGCTCAGGGGCAGTGTTCTCACAGATGGCCCCAACTTAAGACTGTCTGGACTTTACTGTGGTGTGAAGCAAAATGCGGTAGGTAGAAACGGTTCTTGCCCTGGTTTTTTCCTAGACTATCAACATGTCACGTGAGGGAAAGGACACGCCCCACTGTGACTGTGGCTCCTGCCGGGATGTTCCAGAGCTTAGCAGTGGCGTTCCCATCTGCTCTTCATGCTTATGATGGGTCATCGTAGCCGCTGTGCATGAAGGGCAAGTATAATAGCTCCCAAGAGCGGAACACCTACTGTGTGCCCAACACCTACTGTGCCCCACCTTGGCTGTGCACCAACACCTATTGTGTGTCAGATACCTACTAGGCACTGAATACTGCCTACCTATTATCCACTATGGGATCTTAACTGTAGGCTCTCCAGCAATCATTTACCCCGAGCCAGGATCCAAACTCCAGATTCTTCATGTAGCCTTTACACCATATTCTCAACTGATGATTCATCATTCCAGTCCAATCATAGACTCATAATGCTAATCATAATGAAATTTTATTCGTGTTATTTTTATTTTTCTATTGGGAGAGCAGAGACAGGGTTTTATATACCCCACTCCATCCTCGAACTTGCTATGTAACTAACAATTTTCAAGTCCCTACCTAGCTTCACCTCCGTAGGTTGGAGGCACACTACTGTACTTGGCTGCAGAAGCGGGTCAAGTCCTGAGTGAATGTGTATTGTTGGACATGGGTTACATGTCAAGGACCAATGCTTCTGTCCCATGGGAATTGCAAATCCTTCCCCAGCATGAGGCTCAGAGGGATGGCAAAACCTGCCTCGGGTTCCAGGGTGAATGCTGGCAGTGTGTGTAGAAAATACCTACCATACTTTCTCTGTAACTTCCATGTTTATCACCTGAAGACTGCTCCAATGGAAATTAGCGAACCCGCCTTCTCGTTCAGCTGTGCATAACCCCGCCTCCTTGTTCAGCTGTATGTAATAACCCCGCCTCCTTGTTCAGCTGTGTATAATAACCCCGCCTCCTTGTTCAGCTGTACACGATAAACCCCGCCTCCTCGTTCAGCTATATGTAATAACCCCGCCTCCTCGTTCAGCTGTATGTAATAACCCCGCCTCCTTGCTCAGCCGTGTATAATAACCCCGCCTCCCTGTTCAATTGTCTACAACAGAAAAACCTAGCTTCTTTGTCAAAAATTAGGTTAAAAAAGAAAGAAAGAAAAAGAAAAACCTAGCTTCTGGGGTGTTGTGGCTTCTCCACCCGAGCTCAGTCCACTGGATCTTGGCTTTTCTGTGTCCGTGTGTCTGCGTGTCTGTGTGTCTATTGTCTCTTCATTCCCTGGTCACCCTGCTTAATTCAGTCTCTCAAACTGTGCACGGCCAATGCACTTGCCTTTGGTTTTGCTTGTTTCTTTGAGACCGAATCTTGCTCTGTGACACCTATTGGCCTGGCACATACTGTGGAGACCAGGTTGACCTAAAACTCACAGCGGTCCTGCCTCAGACTTTCAAGTGCTAGGATCACAGGCATGAGCCACCACACCTGGCTTTTTGGAGAATATTTTATATACGGTAATGTACACATGCCCGCAGGGACTCACGATTTGCAAACTGCCATGTATGTGCATGTGTTGGTTTTTGTGGGCAGGCAGGTGCGCTGTACTAGCAGTATGAGGTTTGAAGGCCACGTTTCCCAGGTCTGGTCCTTCTTATCCTAGCAACTGCTTGTTGAGCCCAGGCTGGAGGACGGTCCCTCCTTTGGGGTATCTGGAGGGCTGTCTGCAAGGCAGGGTGCCAAGCTGACTTGATGAAGATAATGGGGGGAGCAGATGGCCTGGGGGTGATGTGGGAACAGTAGGTTCAGGCCTCTCCCTAGTGGGGAATGGCCCTGCTGGGAACAGAGACCAGCCTGAGTGTCACTGACCCCGAGGCGTGGGACCCTGTGACCATACCCTAAGACATTTTCAGCACCGAACAGCTGGCAGAAGTGACACCTGCTTTGGCTGAGACCTTGCGCTCCCAGCTGTGGTGCGAATGGAGGTGAGTGGCCATTTGGGGGAGGAAGATGCTGAGAGGAAACTCCAACGTTTTCAGTCCACCTACCTACCAGTTTGCCTTTGCAGGGAAGTCACGTGAGGGCTGGGAGCTCCACATTGCAGGACAGGGACTCCACTGGTGAAGAAACGAGCTCAGGAGGTAAAGTAAACAGCCTGTAAGTGCTGCAGGACTGGAGTCTGTGTGGCCAATGTGCGGGGCTAACTGTGTGTGTAGCCAGCGGCGGGGGGGGGGGGGGGGGGGGGGGGGGGGGGGGGGGGGGGGGGGGGGGGGGGGGGGGGGGGGGGGGGGGGGGACAGCGCTGTGCAGGTGGGAGGGGCCAGCTCTCATTCCCCTCGGTCCCTGGATGACTAACCACCATTTTTAAGCCTTCCTCTTCCTCCAGGGAGTCTCCCATGGTAGCCCCACCTCCGCCAAGATCCACAGCCCCATTTTTCCCTGTCTCTCCTGTACCTGCTATCTCCAGACAGCTTCTGTCTTTGTTACTATGTGTCCCATATCCCTCACTAGGCTGTAGGATAAGTCACTGGTTCTCATTTCAGTATCCCCATCATTAGGTTGGGCATCATCAGTGGATGCTCAGGAAGGTTGAGAAGGTCGACAGAGGTGTCCTTCAGAAGATGGGCAATGGTCCTGGGGGACAGGGAACTGGGGGGCACGTCATCAAAGGCAAGGAGCTATGCTTGCCCTGGGACAGACCAGTGGGATTAGCTCCTACAGTCAGTAGGGGCCCCTCTAGGGTTTTTCATTTGTTTGTTTTTGAGACAGGGTCTCCCTGTGCAGCACTGGCTGACCTGGAACTCACCTAGATCTGCTTGCCTGGTCTAGTTCATGCCAAGTTCCAAACCAGGAACATCACAGAAGCAAGCCTTCCTTTTAGAGTCCAATGTGAACCCTCCAGCAGAGGAGGAGGCACAGAGGGCAACTGAGTCCCTCTGAAAGTTTACTCAGACTTCCTGCCTAGGCCACACAGTTCAAGTCTGACCGTCCCCTGGAATCTAGAGGTCATGTGTTCAATTTACTCATGTCCTGTGTAAGTGTTTACTGAGAACCAAGAACTTTCTGGAGCCTTCCAGGCACTGGGCTCCTGAGTAGGGGCTGGACTTCAGGATGCCCATTGTATGCTAGTGCCCTGACCCCACCCCTGGGGCACCAATCCCCACTGCCACCCTTTCTCTGCTTACTCTGGGGTGGTCCCTGGGCTTTGGGTACAGGCATAGAGGGCTCCTCCCTGTGGAGTCCATAGGGGATGGGTCTAAACAGCCTGTCTAGGGCTCTACGTGGGCAGCTATTCCCGGAATGGGGGTTTAATTTCTTTTGTTGGCAAATATGCGTGTGGTCTTGATTATGTATACATAGCACTTACCTCCCCCAAATGTCTGATCAGGATTCCGTAGATAGTCAAGCATGCACGGCAGGCTACGGGGTGGAGGCAGACAGACACAGGCAACACCCAAATCAGCCTGGCCCAGGGGCTCAAGGAGGAGGGACCCCATCAGTGGCAGTCTTGACCCTCCTGTGCACTAGTGTTGGGAAGACAGACATGTGTGTGTTGTGCCCATGGGAGACTATGGCTGGCAGGTTTGCCCACATTTTGCTTTGGTTGCAGGGGGTACCACCCAGGACCAGTTCTCCTGATGCAGGCTTGGAGCAGAGCAGCACAGGCAGCCGGCCGGCTACCCACAAGACCTGATGAAGGGCCCTAAACTGCCTGTGGTGATGCACTGCCTGTGGTGATGCAGAATCCTGGTCCTTGAGAGGTGGAGGCAAGAGGCTTGAGAGTTTAAGGCCAGCCTGGGCTACATAATAAGTTCTAGGATAGATTGGGCAACATTAAACTCTTTCTCCAAAAAAACAAACCAGGTGCTGAAGGCATGCCTTAACAGTTAAGAACAGTGGATGCTCTTGCAGAGGACCAAGGTTCAATTCCCAGACCCATGTGGCAGCAAGCATCTGAAACTCTAGTTTTGGGGAAATCCAATGCCCTCTTTGGGCACCAGAGATACATGTAGTGAATGTACATACATGCAACCATATAAAATAAAAAATTTTAAAGTATTTTTAAGTACTTGCTGCTCTTGCTGAGGACCCGGGCTCTGCTCCCAGCATACACATGGTGCCACAACTATCTGCTGCCTGTACCTCCAGTTCCTGTGGATCTGAACCCCCTTTTGACTATCAGGCATACAAGTAGTCCACAAATATACGTGCAGGCAATCCCTCATACACATAGAATAAATGAATCTTTAAAAAAGGCCAACACGAACTGAGCATGGTCGTGCACACCTATAGTCCCAGCATTTGAGAGGCAGATCTCTGTGAGTGTGAGTTCGAGGCAAACCTGGTCAATACAGGAAATGCCAGACTAGCCAGGGTTACACAGGGTGTCTCAAACAAGATTTTGTCCAAACCAACCAACCACAGTAAAGGTGGGACGGGAGAACCCAGACCTTGGCATCCAGCTGCTATGTTACTTGCTCCTCCTCAAGCTCTCCAGTGCCTGGAAACCCGAGTGGCCTTACTGTGTTTATTTTGTGGATGAGACCGGGGCTGGAGCCCTGGTTATTCCATTCCGAGCAGCAGCCCCAGGGACTGGGACTAATGGAGCAGCACAGTGGGTGTGGTCCACCCCTCCCTGCCAGGTCCCAGTTCTGGCAATCCCATTGGAGATTCCTGAAGTGTCTTTGCCCCGCACCTGCTCCTGCATTTGTAGGGTTGTTGTGGTCTTGGAGGCTAACCTTCCCACGCTGGGTCAGCCTTGATGTGCTCCGTGTGCGAGTACCCTTACCCAGATATCCCTTACCCAGGGCATCAGGGAGGGTGTGGGTGGGATGTTCGGTGTGCACTCCCACCCCCCGCCCCCGCGCCCCGGGAAAAGTAGCTGGACAGCATCTGTGCCAACAGCTACTCGCAAATTCAGGAAAGCGAGGGCAGGCAGGGCAGGGCGCGACTAGGAGCTGCCCCTTGGAGCACCTATCCCTTGCTCACACCCATCGTGGGGCTTTCGGAGGCCCCATCGCGCTACGTGTTTGTGTCGGCTGGAAAGGGCTGGCAATTGGTGATTTAGCCCCTAGTTTTCACCACTGGGATTCGAGTGGGGCTCCAGTCACGTTCCCCCTGGCCTCCGGGACTGGTGTGTGGGGCTGGGTCGGAAGTCTCCCCCTGAAATTGAGCTTTTCCACCCCATCTCCCGCAGCCTGCGAGTAGTGCTCTCTAGAGGAGAACTCTTCCAGGCCGGAGATTCCCTGCGGCTCCCGGCGGGGGGCTCGCCAGCCTGGTAATTGGTGCATCGATTCGCAGCTGGGGTGTAAGACTCTCGGATGGGGGCGGGAGGCCGAGTCTTGGGTAGGCCCTGGGGAGGCATTGCCGGAGGGAGGCGGGGAAACCGGTGATGCCAGGTTAGGGAGGGCCGAGCCACGGAGAAGGGGGACGGGTAGGATCCCCGGGGTGGCCAGGGCCGCTCGGTCCTCCCTTGGGCCCCTAGAAGAATTGGTTTCCACCAGCCAACCTGTTCCCACAGCCAGAAGTTGCCATGGTGACCCCCTCCCACCTTCAACTACAGCTTTTCCAGTAAAACCACTGCCGAGATCCATACTTCCCGACAGGCACGCCTGCGGCCCCCACCCCCCTCGTGGCAGCCGGGAGCAGCTGGGAGTTAACCCTGCATATGCCGGGACTGTTGTTTGGGGGGCGGGGAGCGGGAGCCAGTCGTGGGGGGCCATGGGTAGAAGCAAAGGTGGGCAGGGGCATGATCTTGGCCAGTGACTTGAGCAAGTCCGCAGCTTGGAGCAGGGAAACCAAACTGGACTTGGCTTAGCCAAGCCCCTAGGCCTCAGGGAGGCCTTGCTGGGGCCCATTGGCAGCCAAACTACAGCCTCGTGTGTGTTGGGGGGGGCACTCAACTCAGTGGGTTCTGTCTAGCTTGACCTGAGCCACAGTCCCTCTCTGGTTTCCTCCCCTGTCCCACAGGCACAAATTCTTTTCCTGGAGGCGGAAGGGTCCCAAAAGCCTGGAGTTTAGCTTTGCAAGTTGCTCTCCTGTGGGCTGTGGAACACCAGAGGTCTCAGTTGCCCCTGTCTCAATGTTCTGCCTTGAGAAGTCTGGAGAATGACCCCCACCCCCACCCCCGCTTATACTGCTTAGGGGTCTGTGGAAGAAGATGGCTTCTTCCGAAAGGCACCGCCCTCTTGGGCCCCAGGGACCCATGGTCAGGCCTTTATCAGGGAAGGGGTCCTTGGGGACGATGAGGCTGCAGGCCCAGGGGGCTCCATCTGTGGCTCTGACCGGCCTCACTCCCACTATGAGCTGCAGCAAGCTCTAATTGTTCTCTGAGCCGGATGAGTAATTGAGAGGTCTTTGAAGGGAATTAATTAGGCCGCTTATTGACTGTAAATGCTTGCCGTGGATGATAAAGGGGGACTGGCCGCCTGTGTGGGCCCGGCTGGGGCACAATCAGACATTTGATTCGGCTCCCTCTGGGGGTCAGCTGCTCAGCTTGGCAGGGACCTGACCCTCTTGTCTGTCCTGCCCCCTCTTTGAAGGGACCAGGCAGGCCGAGCCCTGCTTCATCTTTGAACCTCTACACCCCCACTTCTGGTATCGGAGGCAGCACTATCTGTACCATAAATCTTCCCAAAGGTGAGCTGGGTTCCCCTCAGGAGGAATGGGGGTCTTTCCTGTTCCCTGTTGGGAGCACTTCCCTAGAATGTTAGGTTCAAGTCCAGAGGCAGGCTGGGGGCGTGTTCTTACCCTCAGTTCTTGGAGAGAGGTACCTACACTGAGGACCTGCTGCGTTGGCGCTGAGCCCCATCTGTCCAGCCCACCCCCCTGTCCCAGCCCTTTTCTGGGAAGAATGGAGAGACTGGAAATCTAGCAGGCATTCCTGCCCTCCGAACTAGGGTCAGAGTGTAAACAGCTTTGCAATTGGACACAGTAGGGGTGAGTGAGGAGAGCAGGAGAGTGCTGGGGTGGTTCCTGACTGGCTGGCTAGAAGGTGGAACTGTAGCCTGGACCGAGAAGAAGCTGTGGTAGCCCCCAGTTCATATGGCCCCTGTTCCCTTCTGGCCGGTTCTAAGCCAGGTCCATGCTGACCAACTTGCTGATCTTATCTTCCAGTAACTCTAGGCAGATCTTTTCCCACAGAACCAATACTGTGGGAATCTTCCGGTTTGCAGAGTCGGAAGCCCGTGGCTTGGTTAAGAATTGGGTGAATGAATGAGTGGATGTGTTAGCCCCTTTTTCATGGAGCCAGAGGACCCACACCCTGAGGGGTCTGCCAGGACCAGGGAATGGCAGTGTTGATGTCTTGAGGTGAAGTACAGACTCAGCCAATTGGGGGACAGCACCAGGTGGGGTCCCTTGAGGGTCATGCCCAGGAGTTAGCCCTCGATTCTCAAGCCATCACTCCCAGTGAGACCTGCAAGGGTGGGCACAGGAGCTAGTGCAGAAGGAGGTCGAGTGTGACCATGCTCCGGACAGACAGGCTGTGACAGCTGGACAGGAAAAGGCTATGGAACCAGGTGACTGGATCCGAAGTCGAGGCACCAGGAGGGGATGGCGTCAGGTGTCTCCTCAGAAGCACAGGTATCCTTGCCTTCAGGGAGATAGGGTTGTACCGAGCCTGGCAGGAGGGAAGATAATCTTTTTGTTTTTGTTGTTTTATTTTGTTTTTCAAGACAGAATTTCTCTGGGTAGCCTTGGCTGTCTTGGAACTCACTCTGCAGACCAGGCTGGCCTCAGAGAGATCAGCCTGCCTCCTCCTCCTGAGTGTTGGGATTAAAGGTGTGCGCCACCACTGCCCAGCCTAGGAGGAAAGATATCCTAACAAGACACCTGTGAACCTCCCTTTGGCTACTAGACTATTAAGAAGATGAACCCCAAGGCATTGGAATCGCCCCAGGAGTCTTATGCTGGGAGAAGGGAGAGGCTAAAGTCTGGTGACAACCAGAAGGAGCTTGTCTCCCAGGAAGAGATTTCACACCATACTGTCAACTTGTTAGACCGTCCACAGGAGAGAGGAGCTGGCGTGTCGATGGGCCAGGCCCCACCTTGACCAGGACTGCTTAGTTCTCCATGTTTCTTGCCTTCTGTTTAAACATGAAACTCACGCCAGGACCCTCAGGTGGACTTGGAGGTCGCTGGACCTCTTTGTGTCTCTTCCCAATGTACCCACACTAAATACATCTCTTTTCTCTGCTTTTCGCCATGGCTTGTCTCTTTAATTGGCCTGCTGGGGAATGGAGGCTGAGCCTAGCTTGTTAGTGCTGCCAGGGTCCAGCCAGGCTCTGACCCTAACAACTTGGGCAACAGGATGCTCTTGGCGCCTGCTTCCCTATGCCCTCCTCACCCTGTGTGAGCTGTCCTCTGCTTTCTCTGGGGGTCAGTCAGTCAGGAGCACTTGCAAAAGAGGTGGGGGAGGGGAGGGGAGCCGTGGTTGCATCCTCTGGATATATGGGTCTGAGTCAGTTCCCTCCTCCCTCCCAGCAGGCAGCTCCTAAGGGCCAGCCCTCTCTATTCCTCTTCCCCAGCTGTAGATACTCCACACACATCCCTCCTTCAACTGTGCCCAAGGTCCTGTGTGATGAGTTATTGCATATGGGTTTACACTTCACATCTGACTTAGCTGAGCCACCACGGTAGTAAACACGCCAACAGAAAGCCTTGAACACGTGCCTGCCTGACTCCACACTGGAATAGGCAGATGGCAACTGTTAGTCTCTTTTTTCCTCACCTCTAGGATGGCTCTCCCCACTCCCACCCCGTGTGGTAACTGGGGTCCTCTCCAACTTCAGAAGCCACAAATGGCTCTGAGAAAGGGGAGCCCATCTTCCCCAAGGTGGCTGAAGCTGACGACCTGGGACCTGAGGACAGTCAGCAGTCACACCGAATGCATGGGCCTAGTGGAGGGGAAGCAGAGGCAGACAGGAACTCAGGCCTGTGTGCAGCCCATGCTTCGTTCCTGACAGGTTTGGGTGTCTGTATGGTGTCTCTACTCAGTGCTGATTCAAGAATGGAGCGAGACTGGGCTCAGTCCCCTCTATTCTGCTAGCCTATGGCCATGTGGCAAAAGTGACCGATCAAAGGCTTCCACACGAATCCATCCTCTGAGGATGAGAAGATAGTCAAGCAGCGCCTAGGAGCCGGGGTGCAGCTCGTGGTAAAGCCCATCCTTCACACGCGCCGAGCTCTGGATTCAGGTGCCAGCACCCAAAGGAGGGCAAAATGAAAATGCAGGATTGTTCCTGGGGCTGTGGGTCAGACGATAAGGATCCATCTGTGATATCCAGGCAGAATATGATGTCATTTGTGCTAATCAATACATCATTAATCCTATTTTCAGACACTCCATGTACCTGAGGATGGTCTTGAACTTCTGATCTTCCTTCCTTGATCTTCCAAGTTCTGGGACCACAGACGTTCAAAGCCAAGACTACAGATGCAGGACTGTAGATGTAGAGAAACTGGTAGAGCTCTTGCCTACCGCACACAAAGCTCTGGCTTCATCTCCTCCACCATGAGGTTGTACATGCCTGTCATCTCAGCATTCAGAGAGTAGGGAGACGGGGATTAGAAGTTCAGGGTAGCCAGGCCGTGGTGGCGCACACCTTTAATCCCAGTACTCGGGAGGCAGAGACAGGAGGATCTCTGTGAGTTTGAGGCCAACCTGGTCTACAGAGGTTCAGGGTTACACTTGGCTATATAGAAAATTTTAGGACAGCCTGGGCTATACAAGACTCTGTGTCTAAAGGAAGGTGGGCTAGGGGTCTGAGGACTGGAGCGTGGCGACCGTAAGCTTGCGAACTTGAGTTTGGATCTCAGGTGCAGGGCAAGTGTCTGTAGCCCTAGTGTTGAAGGGTGGAGCTCGCTGAGTAGATAGTCTACCAAGTGGGAGCTCCCATCTCAAGGGCGTTAAAGACAGATAACTGATGTCAGCCTCTGGCTTCCGCATGTGCACACATGTGTGTGCACACTCAAATGCACATACAAGCATATGCACATGTATATCATACACACTGTGAAAGAACATTTCATTTTTAATTTATCATTTTTTCGAGACAGAGTTTCTTTGTGTAATAGCTCTGACTGTCCTGGAACTCACTCTGTAGAACAGGCTGGCCTTGAACTCACAGAGATCTGCCTGCTTCTTCCTCCTGAGTGGTGGGATTAAAGTTGTGTGCCACCGCAGCCCAGCTGAAGAACAGTTCAAAGAAAGGTTGCATAACACCACTAGGCAGGGAAAGAAGCCAACTCTCCTTTTATTCTAACCTTTATTACTAATGTGTGTGTGTTTGATGTATGTGCACACACATGAGTAACAAGTGTACAAGTGGAGGTCAGGGGACATTTTCGTAGCGTTGGCTTTCTCCTTCCACCTTTATGTGGGTTGGGTTCCAGAGATCAAACTAAGGGCATCAACCTTATACAACAAAAATATTTGTCCACTGATCCATCTTGCCAGCCATATATTGTAGTAATGAGGCATGGGCAGGCCACAGTTCTCCCCCGCCTGCCCACCTCCCAGTCGCACGGCTAGCTTAATTCCTGAAATAATTACACAGAAACTGTATTCATTTAATTACTGCCTGGCCCATTAGTCCTAGTCTCTTCTTGGCCAACTCTCACATCTTAAACTAACCCATTTCTATTAATCTGTGTTTACCATGAGATCATGGCTTACCGGGAAAGATTCAGCATGTCTGACTCTGGTGATTTCATGGCGGTTCTGTCTCTGTCTTCTTCCCAGCATTCTGTTCTCTCCCCCCCCCACCTATCTAAGTCCCGCCCTATCAAAAGGCCAAGGCAGTTTTCTTTATTCAACCAATGAAAGCAATACAAATGCAGAAGGACCTCCTACACCAATATATTATATTTCTTTGTTGTTTGTTTTTGTTTTTTTTTGAGACAGGGTCTATATATGTAGCCCTGACTGTCCTGTCACTCACTGTGTAGACCAGGCTGGCTTCAATCTCAGAGAGCTCCACCTGCCTCTGCTTCCTGAGTGCTGGGATTAAAGGGTATGCTGCCATGCCTGACTCCAGCCCTACTTCTAATTTTTATTATGGACATATTGTGTTAGTCTCTTTTCTATTGCTTGCTAAACCACCAGAATCAAGGCAGCTCATAGCAGGGAGGGTTTATTTTGGCTTGTGGTTCAGGAGGGGTAGGGATCACAGCCACCAGGGCAGGCTGGGCTGCCGGAGCAGCGCAGAGGTCACATCTTGGAACACAACAGGAAGCTGAGAGTGAACTGAAATCCATGTGAGTCTTTAAACTCTCCAAGTCCGCCTCCAGTGACAAGCTTCATTCAGCAAGGCCACACCTACTAAGTCCAAACAGCACCAACAGTTGGGAACTGAGCATTCAAGGGGCCAAGACTGTAGGGAACATCTCACTTAAAATACCACAAATGTTTGAATTGTCGGCGGGCTCACAGAATCCCATTTGGGTTCCATAGTTATTAATGTTTCCCCATATTTGTCTAATCAGCCTCTTATTTCCTGGTAAAGTAATTTTTAAGCTTTTTCCAATTGTGGTAAAAACATGCCGTCTTAACCATTTTTAAGTGTCCAGTTCAGGGGCATTAAGTAATTCGAATTGTGTAACCGCCATCATCCATCTCCCGAACCTTTCATCTTTTCCGGTCAAAGCTCTGTCTCCATGAAACATAACTCCCCATTTTGGGCTCCCCAAACTCCCAGGAGCCACCCTAACCATCTGCCCCGTCTATTTGTCTACTTGCAGGACATACAAGAGGAGTCACATGGCCTGGGGATGTGGTTCAGTGGGTAGAGCGCTTGTCTAGCATGCATGGAACACTGAGTTCAATCCCCAGCACCACATACAGCCAACTGTGATGTACACACCAATAATCCCAGCACTCGGGGATGCTAGGTAAGAGGTTCAGAAGTTCAAGGCCAGGGCTGGAGAGATGGCTCAGAGGTTAAGAGCATTGGCTACACTTTCAAAGGTCCTGAGTTCAATTCCCAGCAACCACATGGTGGCTCACAACCATCTGTAATAAAAATATGGTGCCCCCTTCTGGCCTGCAGGGACATATGCAGGCAGACCACTGTATACTTAATAAATAAATAAATCTTTAAAAAAAAAAAAAAAGAAGTTCAAGGCCAGCCTCAGCTACATACCATTTGGAAGCCAACCTGGGCTATTGGAAATCCTGTCTCAAAAAAAGGACCCACAGAGCATTCCTGTTGAACTGGCATAAATTTTTTTTAAAAATTTATTTATACATAAGAGTGTTCTCCCTGCATGTATGTATGTGCACCATGTGTATGCTGGGTCCCTGATTAGGCCAGAAGAGGAAGTCAGAGTTACCCATGGTTGTGAGCCACCACATGGGTGCTGGGAACTGAACCCAGGTCCTCTCTAACAGCAGAAAGTGCTCTTACATACTGAGCCCCCTCTCTAGGTTCCCACCTGGCATATTTTGAACAATATAGCATCTTCTCAGATTCCCTGGACTTAGTGGCATGTGTCAGAATTACCTGTCCCTTTAAGGCAGAAGGACATATCCTCATTGTAGGGCTATGTAATTGGAGAATACACTTTTGTTTTCTGGCCACGCAGACCCGAATAATCATACAAAAACTATATTAATTACAACACAGTTTGGCCAACGGCTCAGGCATATTCCTAGCTAGCTCTTACATCTTAAATTAACCCATTTCTATTATTTTATATTTTACCACAAGGCTCGTGGTTTATTACCTCAGACTACATGGCGTCTGCCTGAGCCCGCCTTCTTTCTCCCTGCGTTCAGTTTAGTTTTCCTGCCTAGATATATTCTGCCCTGTCATAGGCCAAAGAAGCTTCTTTATTAACCAATAAAACATATTCACAGCATACGAAGGGGAATCCTACATCAGGGCTACCATATTGTCTGTGTGCATTCATGGGTTGGTGCGTATCATCAGCTCCACACACAGCTGATGTGGGATTGCCGGGTCATCGACTGAGCCTGCATTAAATTTTCTGAAGAATGGCCAAACTGTTTCCAGAACAGACACACCTTGCATTGCCCCAACAATAGCAGGCACACAAGGTCCCCGGGCTGGCCACATCCTTGCCAACACTTGTCTTCTGTGACTTTGGAGACTTTCATTGTTTTTGCTTTGGTCTTAAGTTGGCCTCTAACTATGTTGCCAAGAATGACCTTAAATTCCTGATCCTCCTGCCTCCACCTCTCAAGTGCTGGGATTATAGGTATGTGCCACCGCACCCAGTTTATGTAGCGCTGAGGATCAAACCCAGGGCTTCACGCATCCTAGGCAAGCACTTGCCGGCTGAGCTACACCCCCAGTTCTTGTGCTTTTTTTGTTTGTTTGATTTTAGTTACGTTTATATATTTATTTATTAAATGTTTGTGTATATCTGTGGGGGCACATGTATGCCACGCTGTGTGTGTGTGTAAGACAGAGGACAGTTTGTAGGAATCAGCTCTCTCTAGCCACTGTGTGGGTCCTAGGGATGTAATTTGGCTTGTCAGACTTGGCCACAGTGCCTTTACCCACTCAGCCATCTGTCCAGCCCACCACCCCCAGCCGCTGTCACCACAACACCAGAGTTATAGGGTTGAACGGTGACTCCTCCCACCCCCGAAGACCTTGTTTGAATCTTCAGCATCTCCTGAGTTGAAGGCTGGAACTCTGTAGGGTACTCTTGGGAATGAGCAGAGCCATCTAGAGCTGGGGTAACCTCGGAGGACTTAGGTCATTGTGCCTTTTAGGGGAATGTGCTTTTCTTTCTCTCTTTTGTTTCTTGGGCAGAGATGCGCTTTTCTCTGTCCCTCAACTGAACTGAGGGACAGGGAACCCAGTGAGGATTAACCTAGATGGTGCACAGGGACCTCCTACCCCTCTCTGTCCCCATCCCTCCTTACCTCTGTTGCTTCCCTTCCTTTTCTTCTCTCTCCCCCTCTATCCCTCCCCATCTCCGCTTCTCTCTTCCTTTCTGTCTTCTTCCATTGTTATTTATAGAGATGTGACTGTCCTAACTAAACTTGTCACCAATCCCCTCCTGACCCTCTTATTGTCCTGTCTACAGCTAAGAGCTCAGGCACAGCCACGGACTCAAAGCTTACAGCTTTCCTGGTTGCTGACCCCAGTATCCTGGAGCCTCACCACAGGCCTTAGGGTGCCTGGGGGGTCCTGGTCAGAGCAGAGGGGCTGGCTCCCTGGGTGACCACGCTGCGTTCCTGTCCTGCCTGACATAACGTCCTCTGATGACCTTGTGGGAACCCACAGTTGTGAGCCTGTCCCACCTTGACTGGAAGTCAGAGAGTCTGACCTTATTTTTGCTCTCTCAAAGTTGTTGACAACAGGTGTACCTACAAAGGAGCGATTCTGACCTAGGGTGTGGTTAATTAGTCTTTTGGGTGTAGGGTGGATCCGCTCCACCTGGACCGAAGGTCCCAGAATTCAAGTCTATTCCTTATAACGTTAATGAAGTCTGTTGCCCCTCCTTGCTCCCCTTTTGGAGTGAAATATATAAGTGTGTGGAAAATAAACAAGGCAGATTCAGTATTCACTGAATGTCCCTCCCGGTGCTGTTCTGTGTTTCTGTCTCTTCTTTCTCTTACACCTCTGTTCCTTTTGCCTAATAATTCTAATCTTCACGCTCCTACCCAGGAACATACAAGTTCCAGCAAAGCTGATCTTTGGCAGTACGTCAGTCTCCCGCTTCAAGAGGTAGCCAGTCCTCAGCTCACCTCTGCTAGTACTCACTCTGGGGATGCTGGAAGCCTGCTCTGAGCCCACTGCCCCATTCACCTCCTGAGGCCCACTGCAGGGCCAGGATGCAGAGGGCTGCGTGATCTCCAGGTACTTACTAGGGTCAGCTGGCTATTTCCAGGTCACCACTTGACCCTTCCTCCTGCCCAAGACTGGGAAGGTTCACACTGAAGGGAGGCCTTCAGAATCTGGATAACCAGGAAATAATAGGTCACCTCGGAGTGATGGCTTCTTGCCCCAGAAGGGCTGCTGCAGCACCTAAAATCAAACTTCCTCCTTTCTGGGAAGAGAGTAAGAGGGAAGTTGCCCCCTTCTCCAGCCCGCACACCCACCTGTGTGGTGTGTGGGCTTCGTGGAGGAATGGTCCCCCTTTCCCAGGAAGCACTGGCATCAGGGAAGTCCATGGCAGAAAGGCAGAGGCAGATGGCTCAGACGGCTCGTGCACCCCTTTGTCCATCCCCCCACTCTCATTGCCCTCAAGAGGCCACCTGCAGTGGAGGCAGGGCATGGGGGCTGCCAGCACAGCAGGCCTGTGGGAGCTGCTCAAAGCCGCTAGGGAGGGGACTTACCAGCAGCTCTGTGAGACCCCAGGAGGTTTCCTCACTTCCAGTAATGGCAGAGCGGGGGGTGGGGGAGGCATCGCCCAAGGTGCCAACTTCTGCCTGCACAGGCCCGGGCCCTGTGCTGCCTCCCACCTGCTCCCCTTCTCCACCCCCACCCCCACCCCCACCCACTGACAGTCAGGAAGATACAGCATCTGTAAGCAATTCAGGCTGGTGCCTTCTGCTGGGGGACTGGGGCACTCTAGGCTCTCTTGACCTCTCGCAAACACCTGCTGGACAAGCCTGACCAGTCCTGGGTCTAGCCTGCTGACTGTGCTTGTCTGGTTGTGTTACGTATACACTTGTCTACCTCCAGCCTGACCAGCCCCCCCCGAATTAGTCTGTTGAGGGAGCACTCATTTTAGGGGGCATCCCTTTTTCTCCAATCCCAGTTCCTCCCTCATTCTCCTCCAGGGGGTAGGGAGCTCACCCTGGGAGGTTGTTAGGACTTCTCTCAAATCCCAGCCACTTTGGTACAGAGAGTCTTTGTGGCTCACAGGTGACTTCTGGGCAAGTTTCCAGGGCCTTCAGAAAGCCCTCCTCTTCCAGAAAAAGGAGCAGAGAAATACACTAACAAAGCCCAGAGTCAATCTGTGACCTGGCCTTACTCAGTTCCTAAGATGTCCTCCCAAGAAAATGTCTGTTTGGAGGATCAGCCCTACAGGGGTGCCAGACCAATCTTCTTTATACCCCACCTTCATTGGCTTAGTCTGACTTCTCTCTAGGGGCTGCCTAGTGACTCTCTGACTCTTGCTAAGGGCGTAGGCCTGCCACTTAGTGTTCTGGCAGGCCAAGACCCTAGTCCACTCTGTCCTTGCCTCATATTGAAAAAAAAAAGCCATGCCTCTGCTGGGGCCCCAAGTTCCTGCAGCAACGAAAGGGGCAGAGAGGCTCTAGTAGACCTGCCAACAGAGTAATCTACAGTCTCCCACTAAGGGCATAGCCAGAGGAGGTCACAGAAAATAGTATGCAAAGTATATGCAGATGAGGCCCCACCCCAGCCCAGCACACTTCCGGAGAAGACCACTCAATCACTGAAGGCATCATAGTGCCATCATCACCGCCTTCATCATGACCACCACCACCATCATCTATCTCCATCACCGTCACACACCGTCTTCATCCCCATCACCACCATGCCACCCCCTCGTCACCATTACCATCACCGCCATTCCATCCACCTTCACACACCACCTCAGTACCGTCTTCATCACTGTCAACACCATCATCATCACCGTCATCTGTGGACGCAGCAATGCAGGAATTCAGGGCATCTGCCGCAGGCAAAGAGTCCAGCCTGGGTCTCAGAGCCAAGGTGGGAAAGGGGGACTTCAGCTCTCAGGGGATAAGTCCCTGTGGGGAGGAGCAGCTGGCGAAGGGGACACACCACAGTGACTAGGAAGTTCCTACTTCAGAGAATAGGAGACACTCGAAGCTGCAGACAGAAGCTACAACGGTGACAGCAAGTTGGCTTTTACTTATTCCTGCGTTCACTCCTCCGCCTTCCCCCCTCCTTACTTCTCACCCACGTGTTCCCTCCTAACTAGTCGCTCATTCATCCACAGCTATTTTAGGGCCAGAGAGGCAGCTTCGTGGGTAAATGTGCTGCTGTGAAAGGCTGACAACCTAAAATCCATCTACAGAGCCCACAAAAACACAAAGATTTCAGATATCTGTAACTCCAGTTCGCCTACAGCAGCCTCTGAGGCAGAGGCAGGAACCTCGGGACTGGCTATCCTGGAGTATGCAGAGGGGTAGAAAGAACCCCACCTCAACAAGATGGACACAGGGAACCAAGTTGTTTGCAGTTGGTGGTGGTGGCTCACGTGTTTAATCCCAGCACTTGGGAGGTAGAGGCAGGTGGATCTCTGTGAGTTTGAGGCCAGCCTGGTCTACAGAGTTAGTTCCAGAACACAGAACAGCTAGGGCTGTTACACAGAGAAACTCTGCCTCGAAAAACCAAAATAATAATAATAAAAAAGGGTTGTATGCTCACTTCCACAAGAATACCCCACTTCCAACACACACGCTAAATAAAATATAAATACACATGCAATCTCAGTGGTCACTGTAACAATGTGACAAAGCAAAGGAGAATGTCTGCCTGTGGTGTTTTAACTTCTACAGGAATGATAAGGAAAGTGAGAGGGAGCCTGGCCTGGTGGTACAGACTTGTGTTCTAGATGTCTGGGTGTGTGTGTGTGAAGCTGGAAAGTGTGAGTTCAACGCTGACTGTAGGGGTTTGAAAGAAAATGACATCCAAAGGGAGTAGCACTATTAGGTGGTGTGGCTTTGTTGGAGTAGATATGGTCTTGTTGGAGGAAGTTGCTACTATGGGGGCGGGCTTTGAGGTCTCCTATGCTCAAGCTGTGCCAGTGTTTCAGCTCACTTCCTGTTTCCTATGGATAGAGATATAGGACTCTCAGCTCCTTCCCCAGCACTGTGTCTGCCTGCATGCCACCATGTCCTGCCATGAGGACAGTGGACTCAACCTCTGAAGATGTAAGCCACCCCAATTAAATGTTTTCCTTTTAACAGTTTTAACAGTTGCCATGGTCATGGTGCCTCTTCACAGCGATAGAAACCTTGACGGAGACATTGACCTAGGCAACCTAGCCAGATCCTGAGCAGTGAAAAGCAAAATAAAGGGTGGCTGAGGTTGCATCTCAGAGGATTTGCTGGCACCCTAGGGTCCCTGCCCTCCCTCACAAAGCCTCCAAGCTATGGTTTGGATCTGGAATATTCCCCAAAGGCTTGTCCTCCATCCCCTGCTTGATGCTATTGGAAGGGAGAACCTTTAGGCAGTAGACCTAGTAGGGGGTCTCCTAGGCATTGGGGGTGACCCCAGCCTCTTTCTTTTCTCTCATTAGCATTCTGGCCATAAGTGAGCAGTTGGCTGTTGGTTAACTGATTGTTTCTGAGACAGAGTTTCACATAGTCCAGGCTGGCCTATAACTTGCTACATAGATGAGGATGACCCTGAACAACTGATCCTCCTGACTCCCTGCCAAGTACTGAGGCTATAGCTGTGTACCTGCTTTTTAATATAGTGCTTGGGCTTGAGCTAAGAGCTTAGTGTCAAGCACCCCCACCCCACCCCAACCTCATGGTCCCTGGGGTTGGATACAGGGCCTCAGGGATGCTACATGAGCTACAGTCCCATTTCCAGGAATGGTGTGGCCCTGGCTGGGTTCAAGCATATGATGCTCTTATATCCTCCTCTTCAACACAGATAAGTACTCAACTGACTGAGATACACCTCTAGTCCACATCTTATTTTGAGATTTATTTAGCTGGATGTGGTGGCATATTCCTTTAATCTCAGATTTGGGAGGAAGAAGCAGGTGGATCTAGATGAGTTCCAGACCAGTCACGGCTACATAGTGAGGCCCTGTCTCACATCGACATCAACAATAATAAAGACTGATTGGTTTGTGTTCATATACTCAAGCATGGTAAGTGCACATGCAGTGACTAGAAAAGGGCTTGGGTGTCCTCCATCACTCTCTACCTGCTCATCTGAGGCAGGCTTTTCCCTTGAACTGGAAGCCTACAGCCCTAGCAATGCCCCCGTTGCTGTCTTCCTCAGAGCTGGGGTTCAGATGTGTGCAGGATACCCTCCTCGATACGTGTGAGCTGAACTCCACTCTTCGTGATTGTACAGCAAGCTCTGCTCATCGCTGAGCATCTCTCTGGCATACTGTTTGGGTTGTTGTGGGGTTTTTCATCTGTTCAGGTTTGATTTTGTTGTTGAGATGGAGTCCCACCATGTAGCCCTGGCTGACCTAGAACTTCCAACCTTCCTATCACCTCCCAAGTTCAGAGATAACCGGGTAATGTGAGCAGTTTTACTCGGCTACACGTTCCCTGCTATGATGTTCAGCCTCTCCACAAACCCCAAAGCAACAGGGCATGGACCGTGGACTAAAGCTTCTAAGTCCAGGAACCAAAATCGTCTCTACAGCGAGTTTATGCCAGTCTGACGTCAGCTAGAGTCATTTGGGAAGAGGGAACCTCCACAGAGAAAAAACGCCTACACTAGATCGGCTTGCAGGCAAGCCTGTGGTTCATTTTCTTGATTGATGACAGTTGTGGAAGGACCCAGATCTCTGTGGGTGGTGTCACCCTTAGGCTGCTGGTCCTGGGCTATACACAAAAGCAGGCTGAGCAAGTCATGGGGAGCGAGCCAGTAAGCAGCCCTCCCCGTGGCTTCTGCTTCAGCTCCTGCCTCCAGGTTCCTGCCCTGCTTGAGTTCCTACCCTGAGTTCCCTTGGTGATGGAATGTTACCAGGAAGAGTAAGATAAACCCTTCAGACCGTGGTGTTTTTCACAACAAAAGAAACCTGTAGTCAGACTTCCTTTGAGACCACCAGCTCCCAAATAACAACGTGGAGTGGAGACTTCTTAGTAATTATGAATGCTTGTCCTTAGTTTAGGCTTGTTCCCAACTAGTTCTGATAACTTGAATTAACCCGTTTATATTAATCTACATTCTGCCACATGGCTCATAACGTCTTCTCAGTACCAACTCCTTCTGCATCTTGCTGGTGAATCCTGACTTTCTTCTTCCCAGAATTCCTATCTCTGCCTGGAAGTCCCACCTATTCTCTCCTGCCTAGCTATTGGTCATTCGGCTTTTTATTAACCAATAAGAAGGTGCCTTAGCAGAAACACAGTGTATCTTCACAGTGTACAAAAAGATCATTCCACAACAGAAACCCTAACTAAGGCACCTTCCTGCTGAATAAGTTGACCCTCTCAGATATTTGTTATGGGAAGGCAAACTGAGCCTGGTCCCGCATTGTCACTTAAGCCTGCAAATGTACCCAGTGCCCCAGCAGGGACCCACTGTAAACATTCCCTTTGGTGGCTGGAGATCCATCTTCTCCCTCAGGCCTGCCTAAAGTCGCCAAGGCCAATAAGACACAGAATAAAACCAAAAACCTTCCTGGCTAAATTTGAATTTGTCTTCATCGGAGAGTGATTGGGCTCCCCATCACCTGTGTTTTTATCATTATCCACACGGCCATTCATGCTCACCAGCCGGGCCTGTTTGCAGCCATGAAGGAAATGATCATTTGTGTTTTGGGCCCAGCAGCCACTTTCCAACAATCTTGCTGCAACAGGTTCTTGGTATTTCACAGTTGTTATTATGGGGAAATTTACATTCTACTGAATTATGACAACATTCAGCTGCTAATGGGATTATTAGCTTTGTTTTTGAGTGTTTTAAAGCCACGGAAATAAAATTTACTTCCAACAATGCAGGCTGCAATTTCATGTCCCTAAAACTGACCGTAAATAATAAACGCAATAACCGAGTGCCTGTAAGCACATCAGGCATTTTCTCGGAAAAAGTGGCCCCTCTCTTTCCATCCTGTCGGGACAGTGGCAGGGGAGCTGGACAACGGGGGTTCCTGGGCTGACTTCAAAGGGGGTGAGGCAACTTCACAGGCCACAGTAGGAGCGAGCTACTTAACTCTACAGAGTCCAGCAGCTGGGGACAGGAGGACCCATCTTGGAGAGTTGCTCCCAAGCACTGGAAAGATGGGGCTTAGTGAGGGAGATCTTGGGACTCTTGGGATTCTCAGGGGAGTCCTGTGTCAAGTTTCTGAGGATACTGGAACAAAGCACTGGATAACCTGACCAACAGGAATGGGTTGTACGGCAGTCCTGGAGACCAGAGGCCCGGAGCCCAGGTCTTGTGAATACCACTCCCCCCAAAGGCTCCAGAAAAGACCCTTCCTGCTCCTTCAGTAGCTGATGGACCCTGGTGTCCCTCAGCTGTGGTCACATCACTATATCACATTCACCTCTGTGGCCTCGCTGTGCAGATCTGGGCCTGTCATCTCTTCTGCTTCTCTTTAGAAGAAAAGCATTTATTAAAATGTATAGCTCAATAAAAATGATAGAAAAACAAGGTTTTGCAAAGCTGGCAGATTTTACTATAAAAAGATTTATTGAAGGGAGGGGAGTGGAGAAAAATGTATCGCTCAATAAAAACAATAAAAAAGAGAAAAGGATTTATTGTTTATGTGTATGTGCGTGTGTTTGTGTGCATCGGTGTGTGGGTCTGTGCACATGAGTATGGATGCCTGTAAAGGCCACAGGAGGGAGTCACAGTCCCTGGAGCTGGTGGGAGCCACCTATGAGCTGCCTAATGTGGGTGCTGATAACCGAACTCTAGAAAACAACAAGCACTTTTCTTTCTTTCTTCCTTTCTTTCTTCCTTCCTTTCCTTCCTTTCTCCCTTTCTTTCTTTCTTTCTCTTTCTTTCTTTCTTTCTTTCTTTCTTTCTTTCTTTCTTTCTTTCTTTCTTTCTTCCTTTCTTTTTCAAGACAGGGTTTCTCTGTGTAGCCCTGGCTTCCCTGGAACTCACTCTGTAGACCAGGCTGGCCTTGAACTCACAGAGATCCACCTGCCTCTGCCTCCCAAGTGCTGGGATTAAAGGAGTGTGCTACTATGTCGGTCTAGCAAGCACTTTAAAAAGGGAATTTACCCTCGTGTTTAGGGATCACCTCTAATCCGTCAAGCCCTGATTTTAAAATTCTTAATCTCGGCAGGTGTGGTGGCTCACATCTTTAATCCCAGCACTCAGGCAGAGGCAGGAGATTCTCTGAATCTGAGGCCAGCCTGGTCTATAAAGTGAGTTCCAGGACAGCCAGGACTACACAGAGAAACCCTGTGTTAAAAAACCAAAGAACTAAAAACAACAGATTCTTAACCTGACAACATATAGGAAGAGGCTTTTGCTAAATAAAATCACCTTTACTGTTCAGGGTAGCAAAGCTTTGAAGGATCAGCTCAATCCACTGTAGTAGCATCACCACGACCACAACCACTATTATTGCTACTATCACCACCACCATTGCCACCGCCATCACTACCACCACTAAGGCCACAGGGCTGGGACGTGGGCATGGGGAGTAGCGAAAGGCGTTTTTCTTTCTGGGATGGCAAGGATGTTCCTCTCTGGATTGCACTGATGGTTGCCCAACTCTGTAGACGTATGAAAATCCCTCAGATCGTGCACAGGGACTGTGAACTGGATCGCAACAAAACCACTAACAATGGAAAGGGAATAGGCAGGCCCTGTGGCCTTACCCCTGTTTGGGGGGTCCAGTTGCTGCTCCCTGCTAGTGTGTAGAGCTGATGATGGGGAAATGTGACACAATTCCATGCCGCCTCTTCTTTGGGGGGTCATTTGTGCTGCCTCCCATCCTGAAATGAAAAGCGTCACAACCCAAAGCAGGCCAAGGGACTCCTGGGGAAGCATTAGGCAATCTCAGGACGGATGCTACCAAGGATGTAGGAGGTCTCAGGATGGATGCTACCAGATGCAGGCAGTCTCAAGATGCTGCTGCCAGGGATGCAGGGCTACAGGGACTCTGGAGAACAGGAGGTGGTAATACTAGGAGGAGAAAGGACCCAGGACTGGCTCGGGCCTGTCTCTGCTCGCAGCTCTGCCATGGCCTGTTGTAGCAGTCTATCCTCTGAGTCAACAGCCGCCGTCTTGGGGCATTCAGCTGTGCCAGCTTGAGAAGATCATCCCAGCTGGGCTTGCTGACTGTTCACCCCCCTCATAGAGGGTGGGGGGCAGAGACTTCACCTGAGTAAATAGGTCCATAGCAGCTGCTGCATGCAGTGCTGCTCCCTGCACATGGTTGCAGAGAGGGCTGGGGTCTGTAGGCTGGGGAGGGGGCTCCATCCTGTGCCTGTGGGGAAGTCATTTTCCTGCTGTAAGGTAAGGACTTTCTGGTATGACCTCTTGAGGGTCATGGACAGCAATCACTCCTGTAAGTAATCAAGTCTGATGGCCAGGCGGTGGTGGAGCTAGCCTTTGGTTCCAGCACACAGGAGGCAGAGGCAGGCAGGCCTCTGAGTTCAAAGCCAGCCTGGTTTACAGAGCTAGTTCCAGGACAGCCAAGGCTACACAGAGAAACTGTCTCGGACCCCCACCCCCCAAAAGGCCCATTAAAGCCGTTGGTTCCCTAGAGTATACTTTGGTGGAATTGTGCCTGGGTTTATTGTTGAGGCCTTAGGAGGAGAGGTAGATGTTATGTCTTCCCCACCCTGCCAAGATATAATTTTAGCGATACTGCCTATGGATGGATCTGTGTCCCCGTGAGATATAATTTTAGCAATACTGTCTATGGACGGAACTGTATCCCCCAAACTCATATGTTGAAGCTCCAACCTCTACTGGGATGGCATTAAAAGATAAACCTGAGGGAGGAAACTGGATTTAGACAAGGTCCTGAAGAACTCTCACAGGACAGCACTGGAACAGTAGCTCCGCTGGTTGAGTCCTAGGTTAGACCCCACGCAGCATAAACCAGACGCGGTAGTGTCCGCCTGTAATCGCAGCATGCAGAGGTCCAGGTAAGAGAGATCTTCCTGTCTCAAAACAACAGCAACAAAAAAGCTGAAGCATTCAAAAAGTAGGGGCAGTTGATTTGAGTTTGAGGCTAGCCTGGGCTACATAGTGAAAGCCTAGCTCAAAGAATAAAAAAAGATGGACTATAACTCACGGATAGAGTGGCTGCCTAGCTTTTGCAAGGCGCTGCTTTCATCCCCAGAACTGCAAAAAGAATTCCACGCAGGGGTTTTACACGTTTTTACGCATTCCCCCACGTCCACGGACAGGCGTTCAAGCCTGGACGGTCGCAGCTCAAGTGTCTGTCTGCTGCACAGCTGTTCAGCCGTGCAATGCAACATTCCTCAGGCAAGAAAGGAAATTCAAACATGCGCCACAACATGGGTAAGTGTGAGGTCACCGTCCAGCAATGGGAGCTGGATGCAAGGATGCATGCTTACATGTCTGCAGACAGTTCCTGGTGGCTGAATTCAGAGAGAGAAACAGAATGGGCTTCCAGGCTAGGGCAGGGATAGCTGGGCGTGTTTAACAGAGGCAGAGTTTCTGACAGGGAGATGAACGGTGCCAAGCACCGATGAGACAGAAACACCGTGGTTAACACAGAAAACTTTGTTTGGTTTTTGAAAAAGCTATGCTAGGAGCTTCAGCTGAGGAATTACCTCCATCCAATTGTGGGCAGCTATGAGGGGTGTTTTGTTGATGAGTGACCGATGGGGGCAGTGCCAACCCGAGGCAGGTGATCCAGGGTTGTATAAGAAAACAAGCAGATGCTGGGCGGTGGTGGCATGCGCCTTTAATCCCAGCACTCGGGAGGCAGAGACAGGCGGATCTCTGTGAGTTCGAGGCCAGCCTGGTCTACAGAGTGAGTTCCAGGACAGGCTCCAAAGCTACAGAGAAACCCTATCTCGAAAAACAAACAAACACAAAGAAGGCTTGGGGAGCCAGGGGTGGGCACATGAATTTAATTCCAGCACTTGGGAGGTAGAGGTAGGTGGTGGTAGTGGTGGTTTGGGGCTGGGGAGTTCAGTTGGTAGAGTGTTTGCCTAGAATTCATGAAGCCCTGGGTTCCACCCACAGCACCACATAAACCTGGCATCGTGACATTCAGGAGGTGGAAGCCAGAGGGTCAGAAGTTCAAGGTTATCCTCAGTTTACTAGAGAGAGCACACACAAAGGAAAAGGGAAATGTGCCTGGGGCCAGGTGTGGTGGTGGATGCCTGTAATCCCAGCACCCGAGAGTTTGAGGCACCAGCATTACAATGAGTTTGAGGCTAGCCTGGGCTACATAGCGGTCCCAGGATTCCTGCTCTAGGGAGTGAGTCCTTGTCTCCACAATCAGGTGTCTGGGGAAAGCAGAGTATGAGGTGCACACTTACTAGCACTTGAGGACCGACTGCTGCGAGTTCAGGGCTTGTCTGAGCTATGTAGTGAGCTCCAGGCCAGGCAGGGCTACATAGCGAGATATTGTCTCAAAAACCCAAAAGATTAAAGTGCTAGAGCATTCCGTAGAGTGGTAACTCATCCCTGCAACCGAAATCTCCACCCAAAGCGCCGGCCCCTGTGCCCCATCTACGCTGCCCTCTTCTCTCTCTGCCTGGACTTCAAGGCTGTAGGTTTTCATCACCGGCAGAGCTACGAAGCCTGGGCGGTCTGTGTTATTGGGCCTGGGACTCCCTCAGACGACAGCTCCAGTTCGAGACTTGCGGTTTTTCTCCTTCGGTTGGGCCTCTGCTTTTGCTGCTGCAGGTCCGCTGCTCGAAGGATTGAAGGGACAAAGGCAAGCCTGCAGGCGCTTCCACAAACTGGGCAGGAGCTGAGACCCTAGGACCCTCCAGTACCCGGGGATGGGGGAGCGGGAGAAGGGGCCAGCTTTCAGCTGCTCCCGTTCACTCCCTAGGGTAAGGATCGTGATCGCATCGTCACACCGGACCACTAGGGGGAGCCCTTTGCAGCTCGGTGGCCCTCAGCGAAAGCCAAAGCTGAGGTGTGTAGGTTCCCACTGGGAACCTGGGAAGGGGTGGGTGCGGCGGTGGCCGCAGAACTACGCCCACTGGTAGGTGGCTTGACTTTCAGTACTAGGAGGTTAGTTATACAGGAGGTGACCCCAGGAGAGCAAACGAGGCCCACAGTGAAACATGGGGGTGGGTGGGGGTGGAAGCATCACTGGGGGGGGCATTACCCAGGCCTTTTGCATGGCTGGGGCTATTCTAGGTATTACATGTGTGCCATGAGAAATAACTCGGTGGTTAACAGGGGATAATAACACATGCATTTCACAGATAGAAAAAATGGGGGTCCAGAGGATGCTTTGCCTGAACCAGACTTCAAACCTGGGTAGCCAGACTCAGGCCTTGGGTGCCAGTGTCAAGGAGCCCTGCCTCTTAGGGTGAGGAGGCTCCTCAGACACAGTCAGAGCTAATGAGCCTACCCTTCGGGTGAGTGCCTGGCAGCCATAAGGCCTCTGTATGTGTCCTGTGTTGACTGAGGTGCTTATTCTTTCTGGGAGGCCTTTCCCTTACTGCAGGATGAGTTTCTGGTACTGGTATGCACGAGTCCCTGAGTCAGACATGCCCTCATATCTCATTTAATGTTCTGTCGACATCTTGAAATGCTTTTTTTGGACTACAGGCCCAGTGTTTTCACGGTCCCCTCAGCCCCGCGGATGCAGCAGGTCCTGCGTGCTTCTGTCCTTGCCTCCAGCCCTGCATCATCCCTCTGGCAACTGGCTTGCAGGGAGGATGGAACAGACCTGGAGACCAAGTGTTCTGGCATGCCCCTAGTACCCAGCCTAAGTCCCCGAGCTGCCCCTTGGAAGGCGGCACATGTGACCGCCTTTCATACAGACGCTCATTTGCCCTCTGAACTGGCTGCTCCCTTACTGCCCGGTATCTGCTGAGCAAGCAGGACCTCTGACTAGCACTCCCTGCAATGGGGGGCTTGAGGCCTCCTGTAAAGCGCCTTTGCTTGAGCATGAACAGAAAGCCTCATGCTCCTGAGCAGAAGTGACCTCTAACCCCCACCCCATCCCATCCCATCCCTGGCAGCAGCTGATGCTGACATCAAAGGGAGAGCTCAGGTGGACCCGAAGCATCTGCTGGTATCTTCCACTCTGGGCCCCTGGCTCCCGAGTTGGTCTGGTATGCCTGGCCAGGGTGAACGGCCTCTGGGGCAGGCAGAGTTCTGGGAACAGGCAGGGTCCCAGCCAGCAGAGAAGCTGAAGCCAGAAGGTAGCTGTACCTCCTCAGTGTCCGCGGGGCCCGCTGAAGCTTCCCGCAGACAGGGACACCTGTGCCAGCCACCCACCATTTTTACAGGTGGCTGGAGGTTACTGGATAGAACGGATGGAAGGCTGGCTCCTGGCCGGGCTGTGTCCCCTTACCTAGTTCACTCTGGAGAGCTCATGCCCAGGACTGCCTTTTGCCCAGATGAACCTTCGGAGTTGTGATTGCCGCAGCTGCCAACTCAGCTCGACTCTCATGGCCTTCCCTCGCCCTCACCTGCTCCTCCACGGTGGTTATGAGTGACATCTCTCTCACCTGGGCCTCACCCACATCCTGTTGAGGCCTCTTCCTCTCAACATGAGTTTGGCCTGATACCCTCCGAAGGAACCCTTTTCCTGTGACTGCACAGCTCTACTCTTTTTTAAAAATTTGTTCGACAACAACAAAAGCGGGGCGGGATGCAGCCTTTAATCCCGGCCCTCAAGGGGCAGGCAGATCTCCGAGTTCAAGGCCAGCCTGATTTACTGGCTGAGTTCCAGGACAGCTAGGGCTACACAGAAACCCTGTCTTGAAACATATAAAACAAAGCAAAAGAAGATTTATTTTTCTTTATGTGTGTACCCACAGAGGCCAGAAGAGGGTATCTGATCTCTTGTAGCTAGAATTACTTGCAGTTGAGAGCTGCCTGGTGTGGGTGCTGGGAACTGAACTCCGGTTCTCTGCGAGAGTAGAATGTGCTCCTAACCACTGAGTCATCTCTCCAAGCCCAACATCGGCCCTCCCTGTCTTTCTTTCTTTGTTTCTTTGTGTTTCTCTCTTTCTCTCTCTCTCTTTCTTTCTTTCATTTCTTTGTTTCTATCTTTCCCTCTCCCTTCCCTTCCCTTCCCCTTTCCCTCGCTCTCCCCCTCTTTTGGAGTTACTTTCATTTGTGTGTGTGTGTGTGGTATGTATGTGGTGCCTTGAGTGTGTGATTGTGTGGTGTGATTGTGTATGTGATTATGTGTGTGTGGTATGAGTGTGTGTGTATGTGGTGTCTGAGTATGTGATTGTGTGATTATGTGTGTGTGTGGTGCGAGTGTGTGATTGTGTGTGGTGTGTGTGGTGCCTGAGTTTATGATTGTGTGTGTGATTGTGTGTGGTGTGTGAGTGTGTGTGTATAATTATATGTGTGTGAGTGAGTGTGTGTGTATAATTATATGTGGTGTGAGTGTGTGATTATGTGTGTGGTGTGTGTATATGTGTGAGTGTGTGGTGTGTATGTGGTGTTTTGAGTGTGTGTGGTGTGATTGTGTATGTGATTGTGTGTGTGTGGTATGAGTGTGTGTGTGTGGTGTCTGAGTGTGTGATTGTGTGATTATGTGTGTGAGTGTGTGATTATGTGTGTATATATGCGTAAGTGTGTGGATTATGTGTGTGTGGTGTGTATGTGGTGTGAGTGTATGTGTGAGTGTGTGTGTGGTATCTTGAGTGTGTGATTGTGTGAGTGTGTGTGTGGTGTGTGTCTGATTGTGTGGTATGACTGGGTGTGAGGTGTGAGTGTGTGTGGTGTCTGAGTGTGTGATTGTGTGTGTGGTGTCTGAGTGTGTGATTGTATACTGTCCCTGAACATAGAGCTCATGACTGAGCTGGGCTGCAGGAAGCTTAGTTCCAGGGATCAGTTCGTCTCTGCCTTCATAGCGTCAGAAATTATAAATGACTCTGTGCCTTTTACATGGGATCTGAACTCAGGTCCTCGTGTTCTAATAAGAACTTAACTAGACTGAGCCATTTAGAGGATTTTTTTCTTGTTGGTGTCTTTGTTTGTTTGTTTGTTTGTTTGTTTTTTCAAGACTGGTTTCTCTGTGTAGCTCTGGCTGCCCCAAACACTCTGTAGACCAGGCTGGCCTCAAACTCAGTGATTCACCCTCCTCTGCCTCCTGAGTGCTGGGATTAAAGGCATGACCACCACTGGCCATTTAGAGGGTCTTATTAGAGTACCAAGAAAGCAGTTCCATCTTGACAGTGCCCTCCACCACCTCACCTCAGTGGAGTGGGACCCACCTGCAAGATCCCACTCTGAGGGTGAGTGTAAAAATCTCAGTCACACGACCCCAAATCACCCACCCATTCATCCTTTCAGCCAACAGGAAAACACTGGGATCCTAAAGGGACAGAGAGACAGGGGCTAGTAACTCATAGTACAACAAAGTCCTGCCCTCAGGGGTGTGTGTGTGTGTGTGTGTGTGTGTGTGTGTGTCTGTAGTGAGTGTGTGGTGTCTGAGTGTGTGACTGTGTGGTGTGATTGTGTGTGTGCTCGTGCATGCCTGCTTGTGTGAAGTCTGTGTCTTTGCTTTGTGCCTGCTGTGGTCTCTGCTCTCGCCCCCCCACATCCCATTCATCTACACCCTCTCACCACAGCCATGCTCCATTCATGGGCCAGAATCCCCACACTTGTCTGATGCTAGGAGCTGAGCCTTGGAAGCCTCAGGAAGTGGTTAGCACGGAGAGCCTGCTTCTCCTCGTGTACTGTGCGGACTCACAGAAGGTACCAACTGTTAGGAACTCTTCGCCCCATCTGGGGCCAGCCTGCCTGTGCTTGGGTCTTAGAAGCTAGGGCTAGATGCTTCTAGAATGCCTTGTAACACATTTCTTCTCTTTTTACAAAAATATTTATTATTTTAATTTGTTTGTATGTATGTGTATCATGTGTGACTGGTACTCCCAGAGGTCAGCAGAGGATATTGGTGCCCTAAAACTGGAGTTACAGGTGGTTGTGAGCTGCCTGACTTGAGTGCTGGGAGCCAGAACTGAGTCCCATCTCTGAGCAACGCTGCAAGGAAAATTGGGGTACAGCATAAGTGTCCACTACGCCAAACATGAGCCTTAGGTGCCAGCACAAAGGGACTCTGGCCAGTGCCAACCCAAGTCGTCGTCATCTTCTTCTTCTTCTTCTCCTTCTTCTTCTTCTTCTTCTTCTTCTTCTTCTTCTTCTTCTTCTTCTTCTTCTTCTTCTTCTTCTTCTTCTTCTTCTTCTTCTTCTTCCTTTTTCCTCCTCCTTCTTTTTGAGACAGGGTTTCTCT
Organism: Ondatra zibethicus; assembly: GCA_004026605.1. NCBI lineage: Eukaryota > Metazoa > Chordata > Mammalia > Rodentia > Cricetidae > Ondatra > Ondatra zibethicus. The sequence goes on from PVIU01016771.1 coordinate 43,686, forward strand.
GTGTAGCCCTGACTGTCCTAGAACTCATTTTGTAAATGAAGCTGTATTGAGTCTTTCTCTGTCCTGGCAGCCAGCTCCCAAATAAAGACACAGAGACTTCTTATTAATTATGAGAGCTCGGCCTTAACTTCGGCTTGTCCCTAACTAGCTCCTATAACTTAATTAACCCTATCTCTTAACCTACATTCTACCATACGTCTTCTTGCCTTTCCTTTATTGTGTACCTCCAGCTCCCTCCATGTCTGGTTGGTGACCCTGCCATCTCTTTCCTGGAGTCCTCTTCCTGCCTGGAAGTTCCGCCTATACTTCCTGTTTAGCTATTGGCTAAACCAATCACAACAATGTATCTTC